>WNWK01005891.1:86431-113522 GCA_009830355.1 Cherax destructor
TCGTCCATCTCCCTCTTACAACTCACTCTCCCTGCATCCTACACAACCTGCAGCGCTGTATAACCCTGTGGTTTAGCGTTCTATTTGATTATAATAATAATATTTCCTTCCACACGTAAAACAAACTACTCAGTGGAAGGAAATTTTTATTCCCTTTCCTTTTTTCTTACACCATTCATTCCGCTAATAGCTGAATACATCATAATTCCTTCTGTGGCTTAAGTTTCTTCCATGGCTGGTCACACTATTGTTTGCCTCATGGCTGGGCACACTATTAGCTTCTTGACCTCCATGGCTGGGCACACTATTAGCTTCTTGACCTCCATGGCTGGGCACACTATTAGCTTCTTGACCTCCATGGCTGGTCACACTATTAGCTTCTTGACCTCCATGGCTGGTCACACTATTAGCTTCTTGACCTCCATGGCTGGTCACACTATTAGCTTCTTGACCTCCATGGCTGGTCACACTATTAGCTTCTTGACCTCCATGGCTGGTCACACTATTAGCTTCTTGACCTCCATGGCTGGGCACACTATTAGCTTCTTGACCTCCATGGCTGGTCACACTATTAGCTTCTTGACCTCCACGGCTGGTCACACTATTAGCTTCTTGACCTCCACGGCTGGTCACACTATTAGCTTCTTGACCTCCAGGCTGGTCACTTAACTTCTTGACCTCCATGGCTGGGCACACTATTAGCTTCTTGACCTCCATGGCTGGTCGTGTCAGTACGTAGTTTTTCCATTGATAGGGAAAAAGTTGAGAGCGTCCAGTCAGGTCAGGAATTAGTGGAATAGTTGGATTGTTTATTGCTGGATTTCACGAAGTGAAACCGTGACAAGTTATTGTTTGTGATTTTTCTAAAGTCTACATACTATACTGTATTAGAGTATAAATAAATGCCCTAGTAGTGGCTCCACATGAATTGCTATTTTTAAAATAAACCCTGATAAAGGTCTCCCTCAAAATTACGGCACTGTGGCTCCCCAAATCTACTACATTTTCAAGATTAGAGTACGACCTATAAGTCTTATAACAAGGTACTGTATCACACTAGGCCCATTTCAGTATAACTGGATAAATGATTGTTTTTTGTTGGTGTGATTGGGATGGCAGTTTTAGTTTGTCCTGGACCATTATGAAGTTGGGACCTTACAACGACGCTGAACAAACAAAAACTGTTCGTTTTTATTTCTAATTTGTGGGTTAGTTGTCAATGGGGTTCTGCCTCCACTCCCATCAGGCATATGGTAATAATCTTAGGGAAGACTTCCATATATTTCTGCTAGAACATGTGACAATTAAATTTACAAAACAAGTTTAACCTCTACTAACTGCTTGTAGTGTTATTAATAGCATCACAGCGTGACACTTGTGCATATTTAACAGGTAATTACAATATGAGAAGAGATGGCACTAGTAGTGCTATCTATGTAGAATTTTGTTGCCATATGCAGATAATTCTAGATAATTAAATTTTTGTGGTTAGTAGTCATTTCTTGTAAAATTAAAGTTTTATTTTTAATATGTAAACATTTTGCCTTAAATTACCTCTTCCCATTTCTTTTGACGCTGCTTCATCTGGCTGTTCAACACCTGGACTTTGGTATGGTGTATGTTTTCCTTACCCATAATGGCACCTTGGACATTGATCAACCTTTTTTTCCCCACTTTGTGGTGGGTCAAACTTCTTTATTTTATTGTAACCTTTGTTACACATGCGATTTAATTGTAATCTCATTGATCCTTCATATGGTCACTTGTATGAAACATGTTAAATGGGTATATATTTATCATTGAATTTTCTTTGTATTCTTCGACTGTATTTTGTTTTACTGAATCTGTATTGTAATATGGAATATGCACTCCTAATTTAAATAATTCATGTGTTACCATCTCTGGCCTTGTCTGTGCGACTTCCAATTATTTTTTTTTCTCACGAGTTGAATTTTTCCTGAATTGTCTATAATCTTTGGAACCCTGTGTATGTACTGGGGAAGAATGTAACTCAGAGCTGAGACATTCAGCAACAGTACACGACGGCGGAGACGAGGGTCACTGGCAAGGATGGAAATACTTTGATCAGCAGCGAGAGAGAGTCCAGCTCCACCAGGTGCTTAGTATTATCTTCCAAAGTAGGTGGTGTATCATTAAGTGACCCTTTCATACAAGAGTCATCACCTCAGCTTGTATAATGAAATTTGTCTGTCATTGCTTAACGTCAATTGACAATTTTGGAGATGGTTCTCAACCGGATATTGTATCTTCCTCCTCCCCCCCATCTCATTCTCTCCTCTATTCCATTTAATTTTTTTCCTTTCTCTCCAACCCCCTCCCTCCCAGGTTCCGTGATGCCAGTGGGGTTCTCTTGATCAAGGAATCGGACTTGTCCTCCTGGATCGAACACAAATGCTTCTCATTTCTTCATGCTTCGTGTAACGCTTATAGTTTTAGCATTCTCCCAATTTATGTAATAATCCCCCCTCTTTTATCTTAAATTTTAATTTGGCTTCTGGAACATTAACATTCTCAGTCTTATCTAATTTTCTTGGGGATCAGATTGCCCTCAGTATTTCCCAGTTTCAGCAGGGTCAATCTTAGTCTTCTATCCATCAGCCTGTCCCTCGCCATTGCAGATGCTGGACCTGGTTAATCACCTGGGAATTCAAATTTGCTCGAGTACACTCTGACTTTTCTTGGAGAGCTATCTTTGGGCCTTTGCCAAGAGGGGCTGGATCTGCACTATTTCAACTTAGTTATATGCCTGGGACTCTATGCCTGGTATATGCTTGGGCTACCACTGCCCAGCTGGCAGACCCTGGGGGTCTGCCATCTGGGCAGGGGTAGCCTAGTGCCTTTCAATGTATTCGATGTGGTCTACCCTCCTGGATCATGGAATGCACACGACTACCATTTAAGAAATGGGTTCCCATCCACCTAAATTTACACTTGATGTTATCAACGTAGGTAGAGGATGGAGACCTCTAAATCCCTAGGAACTTTTTTTTTTCTCTCGAGCATGAATTTATTTATGAAGCACAGCCGCATCCACTCGGTGTACCCTTTCTTGCTGGATTTGACCATGATGTACAAGAGTAGGTGAGATATCTTGTATATTCATTTTTGGTTTTGTCATTGGCAGGGGAGATGGGACTGGGAAATCAGGTGGCTCTGGGTCTTATCTGCCAGTCCTTGGTGAAAAAGAACTGGGAAACACTTCCATATTGTGTACATTGTATTGTTGCCTCATATTAGGGACCACTAATTGCTGGTTAATAAACTGATACACCAGCACGTGTTAGCCATCTCAAGGAAGGCATTCAGAAACACTTGGTATATGTGTCCTGGGTCAATTACATGGAAGGGGATAACTCACTTCTGGACTTACCTAGGATAAGATGAAAAAAATGTCTGGGAAGTAATCCCATTTTGGTCAGGGTCCTTTTGGAGTGGCCAGCATCTTTTCTGGGGGATTTAGTTTCTGCATTCCATGTACAGTGGCTTCAGGAGAGACTGTCCATTGTGTGGGGAGGGGCACTAGAGCCGTGAACTGTTTAGGCTGAGAGAGTTGTAATCTACATTTTTGGCCCTGCCTGCCATGGTTCTTGGTAAGGATGGCATCCATTGATACATTGCAGTACCTCTTTCCCTAGTGTTTTCACAGGACATATTTAATGGTATTTAGGCAAGTGGAGTGCTTACCTACAGTGCAACCTGTTTGGACTTTCTTAAGCAAGGTCATGACTCAGGAAAACTGTGAAATACCGGCTGATCTGAGGAGCTGCATTTGCAAGTTATGTTAAATTATCATCTGGTCTGGTACTTGGAGATATGACTGCATCTATTCAGTACAGTTTGTTTTCCTGTGTTTGGTGCTCAGGTGAGGGCTGCTCTTGTAGATGGTGACCTTGAGTGCCTGCTGCCAAAGAGATCAGCTTCTCTCCCTGCCTTCAGTGAACAGTATCTGAGATTAATCATTGTAGGCAGTAGAAGAGGAAATGAGCTCCGGTGACGACCTTGGCTAATTTTTTTTTTTTTTTTTGGGGGGGGGTGCATGATTTTGTTCGTGGTTTTGCTGTTAAACCATGGAGACGGGTAAAAAAGATGTTGGTGGCATGGCAGAAATTTGAAGGCTTTTTTCTTGCCATTTTAGTTTATTTTCTGAGTAGGACAAGACAAAAAAAAAATAGGTGATAAAAACCTATTGATATGTGTGGTGCTGAAGTTAGTGGGGAAAATGATCCCACAATGGCAACATAGTAATTCCAGAAAGTAATAGTTTTTATTTATTCTTTAATTATGTATGTAATTTTTTTTAAATTTCAGTCTAACTAAATTGTTTTTCAGTAGTTTTTGTACAGGAAACAGGCAGAGAAACATCACACCATATGAACAGTGAGTGAGTTTTCAATAAAAACTATTCACTATGAAAAAATATTCTCTTCATATCTTCTAACATGTATCCTTCACTATGTTAAAAAAAAATTCAAGGTACTGCATATTGCTCGAAACATGCCAAGTGGCACATCACACATCTTACAATATCATCTTGGTATTTCTGCATTGTTTTGTTTTCTGGAACTGTGTAGGTACAAATAACATACCTAATGTGCTCTCATCTTGTCTTTAGAAGGAATAGTTAAAGGGAAACTACCATGCTTTAGCTGAAATGGATCGCTTTTGTGAATTATGTTGACGAATTGTTGATGGGGTGACTCCCTGGTGTTTGTCTTATGACAGATGAATGGAAGTCATCGAGTTTCTTTACTGTTTTCACTCTGAACAAATTGTGTGCATTTACCATTGCCAAATCCGAGATGGAAAAACAAATTCATATAGGTACGACTTGAAACTTTTTTTTTTTTGTTTTACACTAGACCCAGTTGGCATGTTTGATTTGTTAACCATATGCATATTGTTTAATTGACTGCAGTGGTTTTTCAGTAGGTACTTCTGTTTGTCTACTTTCCCAGGGTTTCATTATTACTGTGCAGGGTTGTCAGCATTATTACATTTCTCTTATACCCCCATAATGCCACTGTCAATGGCCTGATACCGTCTTAATTTCATTATAAGCTAAAGATTTTTAATAATCTCATTGTTTATATTTCCAGGCACTGTCTTGCACATTTCTGTATTTACCTTCAAGAAATCACACTGAAGAGCTGATGTAAAAATGATTTGTGAATAAAATATGTTCCTTGCCAAAATATGGTATTTTCATAACAGCTGCAGCAGATATTCCTAACAGGACTGTCTTATTTTCAGTATTTCTTGCCCTTGTACACACTAACATCTAACACTTACCAGTTCTAAAGTTGCACATCACTTTTGTAGCAAAGCAATATCCTTTGCTTGGTATATAGTGCTTGGAGGAAAACCTACCATTAAGTATGTATCACTAATTAATAACTGTTCTTGAAGGGATAAAAATTCACTGAATTTCTGCTTAAAGTACATGATAACTTTTATTTTGTACAAAGAGATCCTCTGGAGATTTTTTCAGAGAAATAAAGCATGTGTTGTATCAAAGTGATGAACTGTCATGAGTTCCTAGAAAGCAGGTGTTGCTAAAAGTTTTATTTTTACTCCAATACAGTGGTCCCTTGAATTGATATTAATTTGTTCCAGAAGACTTACCGTAGTATCTCCAAAATATTGTAACTCAGGCCCCAAAAATCCATGGTTTTATGATAATTCGTTCTAAGACACCAGAACATACCCAAACTGCCTTTGGATTCTTTTTGTTGTTTAAACACTGAGGTTTTCTGAGTGATAAACAAGCATAGGCTGCAGATTTAAATATCTTGAGGCACTGGCAGGTATGGAAGGAGGGAGGCAGACCACAGCAGACACGATAAGACAGGGCAGGTACAGTTAGGAAGAGCAGGCAGGAAGGCAGATACAGGCAGGCAAGCAGGCAAAGAATTGTAGACTTAATAATTACACTAGGCTCCCAGTCTGCCTGGTACAGTATAGTCTCCTGCCCTCACTCCATCCCAGCAACTTCCTCCCATTCCTAACACCCTCCATCATCTTTCCATTTAAGACGAGCAAACAGGCAGACCACACCAGACATGGCAAGGAAGAGCAGGCAGGCAGGCAGATTATTCAAGAATTGTAGACTTGATATTAACAGTCTTCCTCCCTCACTCCCTCTCACCACCACCCCTCCCACTCACCTCCAACACAACTCCATTTAAGACCTTTTCATTACCTTGTCTCGTCTCTGGCCCACCCTCACCCACTGACCATCATACACTTGGAGGGTAAATCGTAACTGCAACCCATTGTAAGTCAAGGGACCACTGTATTATCTTATGAACATGTAGCATTAGCTAGTTCTGTAAAGAATAGCACCTCATTTCAACAGTTGTATCTGTCCAGTTATAAGTTCACTGATATCATCAAATTATTGGATAATTTAGGCTGAATTCCACTGTTATCAAAATGAAAAACATTTGGATGATTTTTTAATTTACGTATTTTCTTGCCAGTTCCACACACTGCTGATAGTTTTATAATGTTACTGAGGCTGTCATTCACAGTACCAAGGGACTCTCCATGTGGCCAGCTATATTTTTTCCTCAGCATCACGGGATGCAGCATGGGACAAACAACCGAGCCTAAGCCTACAGCAAATTTGAAACCAGGAAAACTCTAGCGTAAAGCAAATGGCATACGCAGCTTGGTTCCCTGACGTATGGCATACATAATGCGCAGTTTAAGGGTTAATTATTTCTCCATTTGTTATTCAATATAAGATTAAAGGTAGCATCGTTAATTTTTAATTTTTGTACTTTTATTCTAGTACATATTTGTAAATTACTTAAGTTAACTGAGCTTTAAAATCTAATGACTTATTCTTTACTTTACAGCCAACAAGATCAAGCTAGCTCCAACCAGGGTACTGGGTCCTGGCTGGAGGGAATGAATTCGCCTCTTATTCAGCAAGATGGTGACTGTAAGCAGCTAAAGCTACGGTTTGATGTAAGCCAGTACAAGCCGGAGGAGATTGTTGTCAAGACTGTTGACAACAAACTCTTGGTAAGTAGAAAAGTATTGATGTGATGGAGCACATTATATAGTTTCCATTACACAATTTAGACAATCCAGTTGTAATGGTAACTCACCTTTAACCTACGGCATTATAGTGCTGTACTATTAGTTTGTATACAGTAAATTTTAAAGCAATTCCATCCAAAAAATAATTGAAATTGTTAATCTATGATAAATGCATTAATCTTCACTAGGTAACACTACACTAACACTATTTTGATATTAGTTATCATTTAAAAGAAAATTACCATAAAACTTGCTATGGTCCCACTAGAGTAAATGTACAGTGGAACCCCGGATTTCGTACGCACCAAATATAGCACTTTTCGGATTTAACACTTTTGTGCGAAATTTTGGTTTGAATTTCATACCACCTGGAAATCGTATGTATCAGACGCGTCCGTCCGCCCAGGACGCCACCATTCATGTGTATGTGTCTCAGTCTGGCTCTGTCACTGGTCGAGTGAGCATTACTTCGCGCGTTCCATTGTTTTTTGTGCTTAACTATTGAGTGTGACTCTGAAATAAGCCACCATGGGCCCAAAGAAAGTAACTAGTGCCAGCCCTTTGGTAAAGAAGGTGAGAAACATGAAAGAATTAAAGAAAGATTGTAGAAGAATAAGATAGCATACGTTTAGCTGAGCTTGCCAGGCTGTACGGGAAGTCAAAATCAACAATCTGTTCTATCCTGGCAAAGAAAGTAGAAATCAAGGCAGCTAAAGTTGCAAAAGGGGTAAACATGCTAAAGAAACAATCACAAACAATCGAAGATGTTGAGTTGTTGTTGGTGTGGATCAACGAAAAAGTTAGTGGGAGATAGTGTTGTGTAGTTGATCATTTGCAAAAAGGCAAGCTTGAGTCACTGGAGAGGGGGCCAGTGACTCTCAAGCTGGTCCTAGTGCAAGTAAAAGACAAGGGAAGTAACCCTGGATAGGGCTTTGATACGTGAAGTCCTTATGGAGGGGGATTTCCCTTCCAAACAATAAGCTCTCCTCTCTCTCCCCTCCTCGCCGCCTTCCATACACCAACAAGTCTTCAATAAAGGTATGTAATAGTGATTTAAATGTTCATTTATCTATTTCATTAGTGCTTTATATTTATTTCTCAGTTTTCTGTATGTAAAACTATAGTTATTCTTTAAAAAATGTATTTTTTGTTAATATTTTTGGGTGTCTGGTATGTATTAATTGTATTTACATTATTTCTTATGAGAAATATTACTTTGGTTTTCGTACGTTTCAGATTTAGACCGACCTTCTGGAATGGATTAAAATGACATCCAGGGTTCCACTGTACTATTGTTTTATCATAAAAGTCAGATTGGTGAAATTTTAAACTGAAATCTTTTTTTTTTTTTTGTGGAAGCTGTTGGATTACTAGTATGTTCACCTAATTTTGAATTTAGGGAAGGTTTTATGTTTCATTTCTTTGTTACTTGTTAACTCTAAAATTATGATCATTTACTTATTTTGGAGGTTAATGAATGAAGCTTGAATTGTTAATTTATTTAATAATAATTTTACCCTTTGAACTTGCAGGTCCATGCCAAACATGAAGAGAAGACAGACAGTCGATCTGTTTACCGCGAGTATAATAGAGAATTCCTGCTTCCCAAGGGCACAAATCCAGAACTGATAAAATCCTCTCTTTCTAAGGATGGAGTACTGACTGTGGAATCGCCACTCCCAGCCATTGCTGGAAATGAGGAAAAAGTAATTCCCATTGCACAAAACTAAATAGCTTATTTGTTAAGTAAGCAGGGATTACATCCACAGCATAACTTGGTTGGGTGAACAGAAATTTTGTTTTAAGTTTTGATTTTTTCAGTTTGTAACAAGCCAATTACTTCATATATAAACTACTTTTCTGTGGAAATACAGTGTCAGAATTGAGACAATAAGAACATGCAGATGTATATGTTGTAGAGAAAAAAATTATTTCATTTGTAGTCATTATTTGAATAAGTTTTATTTTATACTCCAAATATTACCCTAATCTTGACATATATAAAATAATTATGCAATACTAAAGATAAATTTAGGCTCTTAGGTAGGTAAATGACTTGTGCTTAGAATCACAGCCAATTTGTAGCCCCATAAATACTACTAATTTTCTGTGAAATGTGCCTCTGCTGTCTTAGTAGTATAGTATAACTTTTCTTTCTAGTGAAATAGTAATTGTGGAAAAAATTAAAAGAAATTATATTTATCTTGCAGTTTGTAATAGGTTTGAGGCTTTGATAAAAAAAATTGTTTACTTTTTAATAAAACTATAATGTACAACTACAAAAATAATTGTATTTTTTACATCCTTCCTATGCTAAGGTTAATTATGCAAGGTTCCCAATCATTCTCCCTTCTCCAGTCTGGTGAGGAGGGGACAAAAATAGTAATTTACTGACTTAAATCTTTGGCTTTTACTTTACCAAAACAGACTACTATACAGGACCCTTTAAGAGAGGCTCTTGATCCAAGGAATTACATATGAGCCTGGTTGCCTTCAGTTTCCCAGGTGCTGTGACCTATGGGTTTAGCACTTCCCAATAAATATACATAACAGGATTATAATCAAAATGAAGTGCTAAACCCATTAGGGTCATACAGCGCTGCAGGGCAGGCGTGGCTGTAGCAGAAAATAAGTCAGGGGTGGAGAGGATAGCAAAGGTAGTTAGAAAGGGCTGTGAGGAGTGTTAAAAGAAGTATTATCAAAGTTTGTGTAATAAATCAGTTGCTGTCAAAAAGTGAAGAGGAAGTATGTATCAAAAGTGGGGCCGTCAGCAAGGAGGGAAGATAAAGTAAGGGTGTTAGAGCAGTGCCAACATCAGAGGAAAATTCTGCATGCACTGAAATTGGAACCAGACAATTCTCAGAGTGGAACAGGGCTCCTCTCTGAGCCACCCACGAGTAAGATGGGTGTGCCCAATGTGAAAACGGGAGTGTGTATCTCCCAACCTCGGCATCAATGACAAGGCCAGAAATCTAAATGTGGTCTAATAGAATGTAATTTGCTACGAGTCACATCGGACCAACGTTGTTGCCAACATGGTTAATTATTACAGCAAAATAGTCTGAGAATGGAATACCTCTATATGAAACTGGGAGGTCATGTACTACTGACATTGCAGCAGAGAATGTCTGCTCATTGCCCTGAAATACATAATGGGAGATGACTTAAAAGTACTATCAGAGCATCTGAAAGTCTGTAGTCATATTTCCTTTCATTAGATCTCTCGAGATAAATCTTCATTACCTTGTTTCCATTACCTGAGATCCTTCATTATGCAATTTTAGCAGCAGCATTGCTATATGACCCTTGTAGGCTTAGAGCTTCTTTTTTATTATAGCAGCACTATATGACCCTTGTGGGTTTAGTGCTTGGTTTTGATTATACAGTGGTACCTCGGAATATGTCCTTAATCCGTTCCAGGACCTTGGACTTGTACCAAACGAATTTTCCCATAAGAAATATAGGGAAAACGATTAATCTGTTCCCATGAAAAAACCATCCTATTGTTATAGGCATATTATACACTGATGGGGTTGTATAAAATAATTTAAACACTGCTTAATACTAAAATACATACATAAATACAATAGAATTAGATGAAACAAATACAAATTTAACCTCACTTTACTTTGTTGATGAAAAGAGTCGAGTGCCTACTATGACAGTGCTGACAAGGAAGGAGGAGGAAATGTTATTGTTTGGAAGTACAGTAGACCATTTAGCACGGTAGTTACGTTCCTGAAAACGTCTTGTTAGATAATTAAAAGAACTTATGGGAAAAATAGGGTTACATTCCTGGGAGTCCCCAAAAAGCCAAAAAAGTTTTTTTTTTAGACCAACAGATCTTACAAAAAATAAAAGTGAATATGTAATTGTAGTTCAGCAGAAGTTTGTGGTTACAGGCGAGTGGGTGCGGGAGGGAAGAAGAGCGATTGGTGGAATGATGATGTAAAGAGAGTATTAAGGGAGAAAAAGTTAGCATATGAGAGGTTTTTACAAAGTAGAAGTGATGCAAGGAGGGAAGAGTATATGGAGAGAAAAAGAGAGGTTGAGAGTGGTGAAGCAATGTAAAAAGAGAGCAAATGAGAGAGTGGGTGAGATGTTATCAACAAATTTTGTTGAAAATAAGAAAAAGTTTTGGAGTGAGATTAATAAGTTGAGGAAGCCTAGGGAACAAATGGATTTGACAGTTAAAAATAGGAGAGGAGAGTTATTAAATGGAGAGTTAGAGGTATCGGGAAGATGGAGGGAATATTTTGATGAGTTGTTAAATGTTGATGAAGACAGGGAAGCTGTGATTTCGTGTATAGGGCAAGGAGGAATAACATCTTGTAGGAGTGTGGAAGAGCCAGTTGTGAGTGTGGGGGAAGTTCGTGAGGCAGTGGGTAGAATGAAAGGGGGTAAGGCAGCTGGGATAAAGATAGAAATGTTAAAAGCAGGTGGGGATATGGTTTTGGAGTGGTTAGTGCTATTATTTAATACTAAATGTATGGAAGAGGGTAAGGTACCTAGGGATTGGCAGAGAGCGTGTATTGTTCCTTTGTATAAAGGCAAAGGGGACAAAAGAGATCCCCCTATAATTTTTGAACTAAGTCTGTTGAGTATACCAGGTAAAGTGTATGGTAGAGTTATTATTGAAAGAATTAAGAGTAAGACAGAAAGGAGGATAGCAGATGAACAAGGGGGCTTTAGGAAAGGTAGGAGGTGTGTAGACCAAGTGTTTACAGTGAAACATAGGTGAACAGTATTTGGATAAGGGTAAAGAGGTTTTTGTGGCATTTATGGATTTGGAAAAGGCGTATGATAGGGTGGATAGGGGGGCAATGTGGCAGATGTTGCAGGTGTATGGAATAGGAGGTAGGTTACTGAAAGCAGTGAAGAGTTTTTATGAGGATAGTGAGGCTCAAGTTAGAGTGTGTAGGAGGGAAGGGGACTATTTCCCAGTAAAAGTGGGCCTTAGACAAGGATGTGTGATGTCACCATGGTTGTTCAATATATTTATAGATGGGGTTGTAAGAGAAGTGAATGCGAGTGTCTTGGCAAGAGGTGTGGGGTTAAAAGTTAAAGAATTAAATACAAAGTGGGAGTTGTCACAGTTGCTTTTTGCTGATGACACTGTGCTTTTGGAAGATTCTGAAGAGAAGTTGCAGAGGTTGGTGGATGAATTTGGTAGGGTGTGTAAAAGAAGAAAATTGAAAGTGAATATAGGAAAGAGTAAGCTGATGAGGATAACAAAAAGATTAGGTGACGAAAGATTGGATATCAGATTGGAGGAGAGAGTATGGAGGAGGTGAATGTATTCAGATATTTGGGAGTGGACATGTCAGCAGATGGGTCTATGAAGGATGAGGTGAATCATAGAATTGATGAGGGAAAAAGGGTGAGTGGAGCACTTCGGAGTCTGTGGAGACAAAGAACTTTGTCCATGGAAGTAAAGAAGGGAATGTATGAGAGTATAGTTATACCAACACTCTTATATGGGTGTGAAGCATGGGTGATGAATGTTGCAACGAGGAGAAGGCTGGAGGCAGTGGAGATGTCATGTCTGAGGTCAATGTGTGGTGTGAATATAATGCAGAGAATTCGGAGTTTGGAAATTAGGAGGAGGTGCGGGATTACCAAAACTATTATCCAGAGAGCTGAGGAGGGGTTGTTAAGGTGGTTCGGACATGTAGAGAGAATGGAACGAGACAGAATAACTTCAAGAGTGTATAAATCTGTAGTGGAGGGAAGGCGGGGTAGGGGTCGGCCTAGGAAAGGTTGGAGGGAGGGGGTAAAGGAAGTTTTGTGTGCGAGGGGCTTGGACTTCCAGCAAGCATGTGTGAGCGTATTTGATAGGAGTGAATGGAGACAAATGGTTTTTAATACTTGACGTGCTGTTGGAGTGTGAACAAAGTAACATTTATGAAGGGATTCAGGGAAACCGGCAGGCCGGACTTGAGTCCTGGAGATGGGAAGTACAGTGTCTGCACTCTGAAGGAGGGGTGTTAATGTTGCAGTTTTATAACTGTAGTGTAAAGCACCCCTCTGGCAAGACAGTGATGGAGTGAATGATGATGAAAGTTTTTCTTTTTCGGGCCACCCTGCCTTGGTGGGAATCGGCCGATGTGTTAATAAAAAAAAATAAAAAATAAGTTCATTATCGTGATGTATTACGTTGTTTTTACTGCTTAAGACTACAAATGTAACAGAAATAATAGTATTTACCTTAAATTGTGGGTGCTGGTGTTTGTGGATGATTGTGAAGAGAGTGGAGAGTTCGGCTGTGGCCCTACTGGGCTGAGGTGGATGGTAGAGGTTCTGGAACTGAAGTCGATGGTTGTACTGAGTGTCTAACTTTCAGTCAGTCAGTAAGCCAGTCACTCAAACTTTGTAATTCCTAGACTTGAACGCTTAAACCTTTTCTTGTCACTTGCTGGAACACTTGTATGCTTACTGGGTGCCATGATTGCTTGGTAGATTTATGAAATGCAATGAAAATGAGAAAAATGTAAATAAACACAGCTAGCTTCCCGATTATTGTCGTCCTGCACACGTATGAACCAAACTGAACGCTGGGAGGGATGCGTGGGTGGGTGAGGGTGGCGGGGGATAGCAGTAGGACTCCCCCACTGACTCAATGGTTTAACCCACCGCGGGCAATGATGGTCTACTGTATTTGAATTTGAAGGAGAGTCCCCTTCTCTTTTCTGTCTTTTTCCTTATTTGGACCTGGTTGAAGCTCACCAGGTTTGACTATTACTAAAAATCTGTCCAAAGAACTTTGCTTCTGCCTTCTCCTCAGGATGTTTCGGAAATGTGACATTGTCTGGTCATTCCAGACAATGCTATTACGGCTTGTTGGGGGTGGTAGTTCTCTGCAAAGCTTTTGACGTCCATCCATTTGGCAAAGATTTCCTTAATTAATAAAGTAGGGGATTCCTCTATCTCCTCTTCCGAGCCTCAAGAGAGTGCATCCATCTTAGTCTTGTGCTCCTCCTCCTCAGTGGTCAGCTCTTCCCTGTGCCCCTCCATTAGCTCCTCCACATAGAGAGAGGTAAACAAGGGTAGTGCGCAGTGTCATGACTCATTTTGACCCATACAAATTCTAGCACTCAGGTCATATTCCAAATAAAGGTCGTAAGCCAAGCAAAAATTTTCACTTCCAAAAAGGACACCGTCAAAGTGGGATGTCTGAATGTGCGTGGATGTTGTGCGAATGATAAGAAAGAGATGATTGTAGATGTTATGAATGAAAAGAAGCTGGATGTCCTGGCTTTAAGTGAGACAAAGCTGAAGGGGGGTAGGAGTGTTTCAGTGGGGCGAAATAAATGGGATTAGGTAAGAGGTTTCAAATAGAGCTAAAGGAGGAGTGGCAATAATGTTGAATAATCAGTTATGGCAGGTAAAGAGGGAATATAAATGTATAAATTCAAGGATTATGCGGAGTAAAATAAAGGTTGGATGTGAAAAGTGGGTTATAGTACCTCTTTAAGGGGGGTTCCTTGTCGTGGTAAAGAGGCTATCGGTCTGAGGAATTGGACCTCTTGGTCTTCTTCCTCAGACTGAACCTAATTACCCCCCAATCCTCCCTTCCATTTCCCATCTTCCCCATCCTCCCTTTTCCCTTTCCTCCTCCTCATCCCTCCCTTATTTCCTTCCCATTTTTCTCCTGGGAGCTTCCCTCCACAGGCATTCTAGTTCCTAGGTAGGGGGAAGGGTACCGTGGTCTTTCCCTTTCCATTGAGGTTCTTGGCGGTGGTGTAGTTTGCCGTGGAATCTGGATCGCCCGGGGATGCCCCTCCCTCTCCGGTCTCCCGGGGGGTGGCTTTGGGTATCTTTCGGATGACGGGTATATCTCTAGAGGCCACCTTTCGGATTCCAGGGGTGGTGACCAAAGGAGGTATGCTTTGTGGCGGATATCCGGCCGCCCTCTCTTTTGTCCGCCGAGGTAGCTCGGTGGATGTGAGGTTGCTATCCCGGATCGCTGGTTTACTGGCGTGAAGGGTAGGGTATGGCAATGGTTCCATGCAGCATCTGCCCTACTTGCGGTGTTGAGGTCCTCTTGGGCGCGGAGGGTGACTTACGCCCCTTTCATTCCTCCTAGGAGCTATTCCTCCACGTTCCCCCCTTTTTTTTATTTTCTTCTTTATTTTTGTTAAGAAAAAAAAAAAGAAACCTAACCATGGATGCGCTAGCCCGTGAACCTAACTGTGGATGCCCTAAACTGTGAACCTACCCCTGGGCCCCTTCCTGATACCGCACACAGTACCGACCATGCCTCGTTAATGGACAACTCTTCGGACATCTCTAATACCCTTGTACCTCTTGCTGGTGCCGGTTTGTCACCTGCTTCAGGTACCGGGTTCCAACTCGTACCTGAATAAAATAAAGAAGGACAAATTTAAAGGCAAAGAAAGAAAACCCATAGGAGAAAAGGAGAAGGGAAGAGATGAAAGGGAATCAGGGTCAGGTGTTCTGAAGTTTGGAGCATTTAACAATGTAATGGGAGAGGAGCATCAACAGAGACAGCCAGGGCTAGATTCAACAGGGAAGTTGTGATGGGAGATTCACCAGCGGCGACTATGAAAGTTAGACGTAGGGTAGACAGTTTTAGCAGAAGACCAATCAATAGGATGACTTATCTCTGACTGGTCTTCTGCTAAAACTGTCTACCCTACGTCTAACTTTCATAGTCGCCGCCTGGTTGAATCCTCCCTATACACAACTTTCCCTGTATGAATCTTAGCCCTGGCTTTGTCTCTGTTGATGCTTTCCTCTCCATTACATTGTTAAATGCTCCAAACTTCAGAACACCCGTGACTAACCTGATTCCTTCCCCTTTCATCTCTTCCCTTCTCCTTTTCTCCTATGGGTTTTTCTTTCTTTTCTTTTGCCTTAATTTTGTCCTTCTTTATTTTATTCGCTTTTTCCTCTCTGTGTTCTTGTCCTACCCACGCGGGCCGCCAGCTTCATTGCAGTGCTCCTTTCCTAGACTATGACTGACTCCACTACTACTTCTACTACCACGTCTACTACTACCTCCATTATTACCCCACTCTCTTGTGCCCTTCCCTGTCTGCCTGCCTATATATACCCCTTCCCCTTGTTCTGTGTGTTAGTGTGACTTTGTAAATGGTCCAAGTCGGACCGAAACGTCGTCGTAAGCTCCTCTCTTTTTATATGTGCGGGTTGTGTGTGTATTGTTCCAGTCACAGTATTGTGCCTTTTTTGTTAATTATGGCTTATTTGCAGTGGAATATCCGAGACCTCAGGGGTAACCTTCAGGTGTTGCTCTCCCAGTTTTCCATTTTGGTGTCTGTTTGCAAGAACCCAAATTGCGATCCTCTGTTATCCGGCCCTTTTCAGTCTATGATTTGTTATATTCATCGGATCCTTTTTCCGATGGATCCTTTAACGAAAGTGCTCTTCTTATACGCACTGGTGTTCCATACCGTCAGCTCTATTTTCATTCTTCTCTACATTACACCGCAGCCCGTATCCACTTGAATAAGTGGTATACACTCTGTTCTTTATATCTCTTCCCCTTCGCGAGCATTGTCTATCCCAGATGTTGATTTTCTGGTTTCTTCCTTGCCGCCACCCCTTCTATTACTTGGCAATTTTAACGCACACCATTTTCTTTGGGGAAGGTTGCACTGTGACTCCCGTGGCGTTCAGTTGGAGGCATTTCTTGCTTCTCTCCTCCTCCATGTTTTAAAAACGGGTACTCCTACCCATTTTGATCCCCGAACTCATTCTTTCTCCTGCATCGATCTTTCCATCTGCTCTTCATCAACTGTCCTTGACTTCACCTGGTCTGTCCTCCTGGACTTGCATGATAGCGATCATTTCCCAATCATCCTTAGGTCCCCTTCGTATTCTCCACCTCCTCGTAGCCCACGCTGGCAATTTAACCGGGCGAAATGGGACCTTTACGCACATCTTACTGCCTTTCATGAGGTTCCTTGCTCGTCCTCCATTGATGAGGTTTTACATCTCTTTTCGTCCTCCATCTTCACGGCAGCTTCACATTTTATCCCCCAAACCTCGGGCAAACTTTCTCAGAAGTGCGTGCATTGGTGGTCTCCTGCTTGTGCTCGGGCAGTACGTTTGAAAAGCGCTGCGTGGGGCAGTATCGGTATAACAGAACCACAGAGAGACTCCTTGATTTTAAGCAGAAGAGAGCAATTGCTCGCCGTGTCATATGTGACGCTAAACACACTTGCTGGCGAGATTACGTTTCTACGGTCACTTCGGCTTCCTCAATGAGTGCAGTCTGGAAATTGAGTGGTAAATTCTCCCCGACCCGGCTCCTGTTCTTCAGGTTGCCGGTGTCGATATAGCACACCCTCTTGCCGTTGCCACTGAAATTGGTAACCATCTCGTCCGCATTTCTCAGGGGCTCCATCTATGCCTCTCGTTCTTTCTTCTAAGTCTGCCAGCGAGTTAAAGCCCTTAGATTTTTCTTCTCTCAGAGAAGAATCTTATAATGTGCCTTTTACCCTTCAAGAACTGGAAGCAACACTCTGCTTGCCGATCATCGGCAGCTGGGCCAGATGGCATACATATTCGTATGCTACAGCATTTACATCAGTCTGCTCTTACTGTTCTCTTACGACTTTTTATTCTTATATGGTCGCAAGGAGTTATTCCCAAACTGTGGAAGTCTGCTATTGCTCGACCTAGTCTTGTCAAATAAAGAAACTCTTGTAAATAATCTGGAGATCACTGAAGAGCTTGGAGCTAGTGATCACAAATCCATTACTTTTAATATTACATGGGAGTACGAGAATAGGATAATACGGTAAAAGTTCCTGATTTTCGTTCTGCCGATTATATTGACTTAGGGAACACCTGTCTAATCTCGACTGGGGTAATCTAGCTAACGATTACGATGGGATCTGCGTTTATGATTTGTTTCTTAATAATGTACAACGTGCACAGAGTATGTTTTTTCCCCCAGAGAGAATTTAGGTCAAAT
Organism: Cherax destructor; assembly: GCA_009830355.1. Classification (NCBI taxonomy): domain Eukaryota; kingdom Metazoa; phylum Arthropoda; class Malacostraca; order Decapoda; family Parastacidae; genus Cherax; species Cherax destructor. Next base: position 104,463 of record WNWK01005891.1, read on the forward strand.
AATAACGATCCCAAAGGGATTAACAGGAGGCTAAAACATTTATTAGGGAGAAAAGAGGAATTTATAGGCGCATCAAAAGAGGAGATGTTAACCTTATTGACCAATATGTTCAGTTGAAAAGAGAAGTAAAAAGGGATTAGAAAGGCTAAACGTGACTATGAGATTAAGGTTGCTAATGAATCAAAGACTAATCCAAAAGGGTTCTTTCAAGTGTACAGGACGAAGGTGAGGGAAAAGGTAGGACCTCTGAAAATTGGGAATGGACAGCTGACGGATAACGAACTGGAAATGTGTTCTCTATTTAATGACTATTTTTTGTCAGTCTTTACACAAGAAGACGTAAATGAGATTCCAGAAATTAACAATTATTCAGTTCCTGAAGAATTCAAATTAACTAATATTACTGTCACGAGGGACATGGTTATCAAACAGATAGATAAACTGAAGCAAAATAAGTCCCCGGGACCCGACGAGTTGTTTTCCAGGGTACTTAAAGAATGCAAAATGGAACTTAGTCAGCCATTAACGAATGTGTTTAATACGTCCATCCTAACTGGTGTTGTGCCAGAGATGTGGAAGATAGCTAATGTAGTTCCTATATTCAAATCAGGGATAAGTCCATTCCATCAAATTACCGTCCAATAAGCCTCACGTCTATAGTAGGCAAATTATTAGAATCAATTATAGCTGATATTATCAGAAGTCACCTTGAAGAACATAATTTGATTAATGAATCTCAGCATGGGTTTAGAGAGGTCGTCTGCCTGACAAATTTACTGACGTTTTTCAATAAAACATTTGAGGCAGTAGACAGTGATAAAGAATATGATATAGTTTACTTGGATTTCAGTAAGGCCTTCGATAGAGTACCTCACAAGAGACTCTTAAGAAAGGTGGCAGCTCATGGTATAGGAGATAAAGTTCTAGCATGGATAGAGGCATGGCTTACCAATAGAAAGCAGAGAGTTTCCATTAATGGGGTCAAATCTGAATGGGGATTTGTCACTAGTGGCGTTCCACAAGGATCAGTTTTGGGCCCATTGTTGTTCATAATTTACATTAATGACCTTGATGAAGGAATTGCAAGTGACATGAGTAAATTTGCTGATGATACAAAAATAGGCCGTATAATTCATTCTGAGGAGGATAACAGTGAACCCAGGAGGATTTGGATAAATTAATGTCTTGGTCTGAAAAGTGGCAGATGAAGTTCAATGTGGACAAGTGTAAGGTGCTTGTCGTGGTAATGAAAATATCCCTCGAATTTATAAACTAGGTGAGTTGAGCTTGATCATACAGAATGTGAAAAGACTTGGGAGTCATGGTAAGCAGAAATCTAAAGCCAAGACAACAGTGCCAATGTGCAATAAGGCTAACAGATTACTAGGATTTATTTCAAGAAGTATAAGCAACAGAAGTCCAAAAGTTATTTTACAGCTCTATACATCACTAGTGAGACCTCATTTGGATTATGCAGCTCAGTTTTGGTCTCCTTACTACAGGATGGATATAGATTCATTGGAGAACATACAAAGAAGAATGACTAAAATGATTTACAGTATAAGAAATCTCCCGTATGAAGATAGACTTAGAGCGTTGAATCTCCACTCTCTGGAGAGACGTAGAATGAGGGGAGATATCATCGAGGTGTACAAGTGGATGATGGGCATAAACAAAGGAGATATTAATAAAATACTGAGGATATCGAACCAAGTAAGAACGAGAAATAACGGATTTAAATTGGATAAATTTAGATTTAGAAAGGACATAGGCAAGTACTGGTTTTCGAACAGAGTTGTAGATGCGTGAACAATCTTCCGAGTACTGTGATAGAGGCTAGGACCTTGGGTGGCTTTAAAAGAGATTGGACAAATATATGAGTGGGAGGGGCTGGGTTTGATTTGTGTCGTGAGTACGGGAATAAATTTTTAGGTAGTGGTGGTTTTGATAAGGACCTGCCTTGTATGGGCCAGTAGGCCTTCTGCAGTGTTCCTCCATTCTTATGTTCTTATGTTCCTTTTTGCAAACCGGGACATACCTCCGGGACATACCTCCCACTACCGTCCCATCGCTCTTACCAGTGCAGTTTGCAAGGTGATGGAACGTCTAGTTAATAGACGTTTGATGTGGTATTTAGAGACTCACAGTAGTCTCTCCACTAGTCAATATGGCTTTCGTAAGGGCCGTTCTGCCATTGACCCCTTACTGCGCTTGGATACGTATATTCGTAATGCCTTTGCCAATAACCACTCGGTTATTTCCATCTTTTTCGATCTTGAGAAGGCTTATGACACAACTTGGAAGTATATCATCTTGACCCAGGCCCACTCCTTAGGAATCCGAGGCAATCTACCATTTTTCCTTAAGGCTTTCTTAACTGAAAGAAATTTCCGTGTCCGGGTTAGTAATGAGCTTTCCCCGGACTTTGTCCAAGCTGAAGGTGTCCCCCAGGGTTGTGTTCTGAGCACAACCCTATTTCTCCTTGCTATAAATAATCTGGCATCAGTTCTCCCATCCAACATTTGGTCATCGCTTCATGTGGATGACTTTGCTATAGCTTGTGCAGGTGCTGACTGTCACATCATTGCAGTTTCCCTCCAGCATGCCGTCAACCGAGTTTCCGATTGGGCCACCTCTCATGGGTTTAAATTTTCTAGTAGCAAAACTCATCAAATTACGTTTACTAGACATTCAGTGGTCTCTGATCATCCGTTGTACCTATACGGCTCACGTATCCCAGAACGTGATACAGTCAGGTTTCTCGGCCTCCTGTTTGACCGTCGATTGTCCTGGAAACCTCACATTACCTCTCTGAAGGCAACTTGTCATAGCCGGCTGAACCTCCTAAAAACCCTCGCACATCTTTCGTGGGGGGCTGATCGTAGCACTCTCCTCCGCCTGCATTCAGCCCTAATTTTATAGAAACTCGATTATGGTGACCAGATATATTCGGCGTCCTCCCCTGCTACTCTTTCCAGCCTTAATCCCATTCATCACCAGGGATTGCGTTTATGCCTTGGTGCATTTCGTTCTTTCCCGGTTGAGAGCCTCTATGTAGAAGCGAACATTCCATCCTTGTCCAATCGTCGTGATGCACATTGCATTCGCTATTATGTTCGCTCCCATGACCTCCGCAATCGTTCCATGTATGTATAGGATTGTCACAGATGTTAGTAGGCGCTCTTTATTTGTCCATCGCCCGTTTACTTCGTCCCTTTTCTCTTCGTCTACATTCACTCGTCTTCCCTTCAACTACCACCTTTATACGTTCATGTGACATCTCCCTTTCCCCTACCCCCTTGGGAAGTTCCTGCAGTCCGTGTCTGTTCTATTCCTCTATCTTGCATGAAAACCCAACTACCTACGGCGGCTTCTCGCTCTTTTTTTCTAGACCACTTCCGTTCTCATTCCCATGCAATCGCAGTATACACCGATGGTTCAAAGTCATCTGACGGTGTCGGATTCGCAGCAGTCTTCCCGGACAGCGTCGTGCGAGGGCATCTGTTACCCTAGGCTAGCATCTTTATGGCTGAATTGTATGCCATTCTTGTGGCACTTATCCGTATTGCATCTATGCCTGTATCACCATTTGTGGTCGTTTCAGACTCCCTTAGTGCTTTACAGGCTATCCATAAAATTGATACACCTCACCCCCTAGTTCTTCGTATCCAACTTTGGTTACGCCGTATCTTTAGCAAACACAAAGATATTGTTTTTTGTTGGGTCCCTGGTCATGTTGACGTACAGGGCAATAAACTGGCAGACACTGCTGCGCTGTCAGCAGTACATGACCTTCCAGTTTCATATAGAGGTGTTCCTTTCACAGACTATTTTGCGGTCATTGCTACCCACCTTCGCACCCGTTGGCAACAACGCTGGTCTGACCTGCTAAATAACAAACTTCAAAGATACGCTATTATGTACCTCAATCAGCTCTCCTTGCACTATATCATTCACTTATCTACCCGTATCTCACCTATGGAATCTGTGCATGGGGATCAACAACGTTAAATCACCTTAGACCACTCATAACACAACAAAAGGCCGCAGTCAGAATGATAACAAATTCCCACTCTAGACAGCATACTCCACCAATATTCAAAAGTCTCAAACTACTCACCGTAAAGAACATTCATACTTACTCTTGTGCCTACTACATATATAAAACTTTACACTCTAATATAAACCCTCTGCTCAAAACTCTCCTCACCAACTTTAATAGGACCCATAACCACAACACAAGACACAGATCACTTTTTGATATACCCCGTGTTCATATCAACCTATGTAAAAATTCTATGCACATAAAGGGCCCCAGAATCTGGAATTCATTACCAGTAAATATTAAGATAATCTTGTCTGAAAATCAATTTAAGACTCAACTCAAAAACCATCTACTCACCCAAAACTAAATGATCATACTATAAACTACTTTGAAAAATGCTCATTGTTACTTTCCTATACGATAATCTCAATTTTTAATAATATGTTACTATTATGTTACCCCCTACTCATATTATAAGTTAATGTCAAAAATGCTCAATGTTATTTTCCTTAAGATAATCTCAATTCCATATTATCAATCAAGAATCTTAACACCTGTAACAATCTAATATCTAATATAATTATATAATAATTTAAACAGTAAAATTTCATCATATTGTAATTTTGAAAATAATTTTTAACTAGAATAAACTCAATAAATTTCTCTAATATTAAGTACATAGTTTTTAAGGACTAGAATAAGCTGCCCCTAATGCCATGGCATGTCAGTGGCTCTCCTTGCACTCAATTTACATTGTAACTACCGATACCCATGTAATCTGCAATGAAATAAAATTTGTTTGTTTTGTAAACTGAGTAGTATAGGTTTCTGGCCTTCTTGTCACCAATGTCGGGGCTGGGAGACTACACTCTACCGTCTTTGCATCGGCCACACTCGTCTTACTCACGGGTATCTCATGAAGAGGCTCCCTGCCCCTCTTTGTGAGCATTGTCAGGTTCCAGTGTCTGTTCGACATATTCTGTTGGACTGCCCACTCTATCAACGAGCACGCAGAATTTACCTCCAACGGCGTCTTCGCTCTGCGACCCTTTCTTTACCTTCCCTTCTTGCTGATGGACCCTTCCTTTAACCCTGACTCTCTCGTTGACTTTTTGACAGAAACTGACTTACTACACAAACTCTGAAGATTATACCTCTAGCACCTCCCTCAGTCCCTTCTACCTCGATCTCTTGCTACCCTCTATCCCTGCACTATCCACTGTCCTGCTGCACTACATACCCTACTAATCATCCATCTCCCTCTTACAACCCATTCTCCCTGCATCCTGCAATAACCTGCAGCGCTGTATGACCCCTGTGGTTTAGCGCTTCTATTTGATTATAATAATAATAATATGCACCTGGAGAAGTGTAGAGGAGAGAGAGAGATTTTGGGAAATGTTGAGTGAGTGCGTGGGGAGTTTTGAACCAAGTGAGAGAGTACTTGTGGTTGGGGATCTTAATGCTAAAGTGGGTTAAAATGTTGTGGAGGGAGTAGTAGGTAAATTTGGGGTGCCAGGGGTAAATGTAAATGGGGAGCCTTTAATTGAGCTATGTGTAGAAAGAGGTTTGGTAATAAGTAATACTTATTTTATGAAAAAGAGGATAAATAAGTATACAAGGTATGATATAGCACGTAATGAAAGTAGTTTGTTAGATTATGTATTGGTAAATAAAATGTTGATGGGTAGGCTTCAGGATGTACAGTGGACCCCCGAGTAACGAACATAATTCATTCCAGAAGCCTGCTCAAGTGCCATTACCGAACGAATTTACTCCCTTAAGAAATAATGTCAAGTAGGTTAGTCCATTTCAGACCCCCAAAAATACACTTACAATATTATACTTACATAACTGTACGATTTCCTGGGTGTTCGTAACTCGGGGGTTCACTGTACATGTTTACAGAGGGGCAACGGATATATCGGATCATTATTTAGTTGTAGCTACAGTTAGAGTAAAAGGTAGATGGGACAAAAAGAAAATGGCAACAGCAAGTATGAGAGAGGTAAAAGTGTATAGACTAAGGGAGGTGGAAGTTAGGGTGAGATATAAGCAACTATTAGCAGAAACGTGGGCTAGTGCAAGTATTAATAGAAGAGCAGAGTATATGGAGAGTAAAAGAAAGGTGAAGAGAGTGGTGAGAGAGTACAGAAGATGAGCAGATGATAGAATGGGAGAGGCTCTGTCAAGAAATTTTGCTCAAAAGAAAAATTTTTGGAGTGAGATAAACAAGTTAAAAAAGCCTAGGGAACGAATGGATTTGTCAGTTAAAAACAGAGTAGGGGAGTTAATAGATGGGGAGCTGGAGGTATTGGGTAGATGGCGGGAATATTTTGAGGAACTTTTAAATGTCGATGAAAAATGGGAGGCAGTAATTTCATGCACTGGCCAGGGAGGTATATCATCGTTTAGGAGTGAAGAAGAGCAGGATGTGAGTGTGGGGGAGGTGCATGAGGCATTACGTAGAATGAAAGGGGGTAAAGCAGCTGGGACTGACAGGATCATGACAGAAATGTTAAAAGCATGGGGAAGTGGAACAGAATTCTTCCTCCGTAAGCCATGCGTGTCGTAAGAGTCGACTAAAATGCCGGGAGCAAGGGGCTAGTAACCCCTTCTCCTGTATACATTACTAAAGTTAAAAAGAGAAACTTTTGTTTTTCTCTTTAGGCCACCCCGCCTTGGTGGGAAGCGGCCGATTTGTTGAAAGAAGTGTATGAAAGAGGGAAAGGTACCTAGGGATTGGCAGAGAGCATGTATTAGTTCCTTTATATAAAGGGAAGGGGGATAAAAGAGATTGTAAGAATTATAGGAGAACGAGTTTACTGAGTATACCAGGTAGTGTATGGTAGGGTTATTACTGAAAGAACTAGAGGTAAGACAGAGAGTAGGATTGCAGATGAGCAAGGAGGCTTTAGAGTGGGTAGGGGATGTGTAGATCAAGTGAAGCATATATGTGAACAGTATTTAGATAAAAGGTAGGGAAGTTTTCATTCCATTTATGGATTTAGAAAAGGTACAGTCATACCTCGGTTAACGATATTAATCCGTCAGAGAGGGCATATCTTTAACCGAATCAATCGTTAACCGAATCAATTTTCCCCATAAGAAATAATGGAAATAAAATTAATCTGTCCAAGACTTCCAAAAGTAGTAAAATAAAATATTTTTTAGAACTTTTTGACATTAAATAGTACACAATTTAATGAACATTAAATAAATACACATGTAAATATAGTACAATAATATGTCACTTACATTTATTGAAGAGTTGTTGATGTGTGGAGGACGGGAGGAGGGGAAAGGATGGAGTATAGTATGCAAGTGTTTGGAAGGGGAATCCCCTTCCATTAACACTGCAGGTGGCAAGTTCTTTTCTGGGGTTACTGGCCTTTTTCTTTCAATGCTCCCTGCACGAATGCTACACTCCCTGCACGAATGCTACACTCCCTGCACGAATGCTACACTCCCTGCACGAATGCTACACTCCCTGCACGAATGCTACTCTCCCTGCACGAATGCTACACTCCCTGCACGAATGCTACACTCCCTGCACGAATGCTACACTCCCTGCACAAATGCTACACTCCCTGCACGAATGCTACACTCCCTGCACGAATGCTACACTCCCTGCACGAATGCTACACTCCCTGCACGAATGCTACACTCCCTGCATGCCTGCTACACTCCCTGCATGCCTGCTACACTCCCTGCATGCCTTCTACACTCCCTGCATGCCTGCTACACTCCCTGCATGAATGCTACACTCCCTGCATGAATGCTACACTCCCTGCATGAATGCTACACTCCCTGCATGAATGCTACACTCTTTATCACATGGCTGGCACTAGGAGCTTTCTTTGGATCCATGGTAGCTTATTTAGCAGTTGCAAGCACTAAAAACAGTGGAATAATGACAATATACTGGTATGAATGCGTGGGTGGAGTGGGTGGTGGTCGCTCTCGCTTGTAAACAATAGCATACTGACGCTCCCTGGAGTGCCCGCACAGCTGGGCGCCACGCGGACGCGTCTGGTACGAATATCGTTAACCGAAACAAACATCGTTAACCGCAATCATTTTTTTACGTCAAAAATATCGTTAACCGAAATTATCGTTATCCGACAACATCGTTAACCGAGGTATGACTGTATATGATAGAGTGGATAGGGGAGCAAATGTTGCAAGTGTATGGAATAGGTAGTAAGTTACTGAAGGCTGTAAAGAGTTTTTGAGGATAGTGAGGCTCAGGTTAGGGTGTGTAGGAGAGTGAGATTACTTCCCGGTAAAAGTAGGTCTTAGAGATGTGTAATGTCACCATGGTTGTTTAATATATTTATAGATGGGGTTGTAAAAGAAGTAAATGCTATTGTGTTGGGGAGAGGGGTGGGATTAAATTATGGGAATCAAATGCAAAATGGGAGTTGACACAGTTACTTTTTGCTGATGATACTGTACTTATGGGAGATTTTAAAGAAAAGTTGCAAAGGTTAGTGGACAAGTTTGGGATGGTGTGTAAAGGTAGAAAGTTGAAAGTGAACATAGATAAGAGTAAGGTGATAAGAGTATCAAAAGATTTAAATAAAGAAAAATTGGATATCGCATTAGAGAGAGGGATTATGGAAGAAGTGAATGTTCTCAGATATTTGGGAGTTGACTTGTCTGCAGATGGGTTTATGAAGGTGGTGGTTAACCATAGAATTGATGAAGGAAAAAAGGTGAGTGGTGCATTGAGGTGTCTGTGGAGACAAAAAACGTTATCCATGGAGGCAAAGAAGGGAATGTATGAAAGTATAGTTGTACCAACACTCTTATATGAGTGTGAAGCATGGGTTGCAAATATTACAATGAGGAGGCGGCTGGAGGCAGTGGAGATGTTCTGTCTAAGGGCAATGTGTGGTGTAAATATTATGCAGAAAATTCGGAGTGTGGAAATTAGGAGGTGTGGAGTTACTAAAAGTATATTTGTCAGAGGGCTGAAGAGGGGTTGTTGAGGTGGTTGGTCATTTAGAGGG
>WNWK01005892.1:0-113519 GCA_009830355.1 Cherax destructor
GATGGACATACTGTCCTGCAGGAATTTAATAATGCTATGAGGTCATCGTAATGCTTGCTTAAAGATCTGATATTGTAGTTAAAGATAGTTATGTTATTGTTGGCTCTGAGTAGTGCTTTTGCTTGTTCTGCTGTGTAATAATTGCAGTTGTTATTAGGGTCATGTAAGTCATTTAACCCTTTGGGGGTCGGTGCCGTACTAGTACGTTTTACGAGCAGGGGTTGGTGCCGTACTAGTACGCCCAAATTCTAGTGGCCTCAGTTTAAGCAGAAAACGTATGGTAGGCATACATATGAAAGAATGGGTTTGTGTGGTCAGTGTGCGCAGTATAAAAAAAATCCTGCAGTACACACTGCATAATGAGAGAAAAAAAACTCTGACCGTTTTTTTTGGTTTAAAACAGCGACTTTGCAGTCTATTTTCGTATGGTATTTATTGATGTATTCTGGTTTTCTTGGTCTCATTTGATAGAATGGAAGATATATCACAGAAATTGAGATGATTTTGATTGATATGACAATGACAAGTACCTTGAAATTGAGCTCAAAGTAGCGAAAATGTTCGATTTTTGACGATGTTCAAGAGTAAACAAATCACACCATGTCTCCAATACACATCAACTGGCGAGTCTTATATTCATGCACAAGTGCTCTGATATTATTTATACCATTTTTACAATGATGCAGTTGTATACATAACAGTAAATCTTCTATTTTTTGTTAGAATAAAAATTCAAAATGAAAAGCAAAAGTAATGGAACAGGGGCCTGGAGACGTGACTAATGAACAGAGAACATGTTATTTTAGTGCCAGGAATGTCTGCCTTGTTTACTCTGGACCCTATTTTGAAATTGGCATCGTTTGAAATTTGTGTGAAATTGGAAAATTGCTATTTTCTGACCACTATTTTGGGTAGATGAAATTGGTAAATAGGCAGTTTCTTGTACTCACTCGATAGAAGAAATGGAGTTCTAGCGAAATAGGCATAATTTTAGGAGACTGAAACATTGGAATTTGTCGAAAATAGGGCTCAAAGTGGGCAAAATCGCCGATGCGCAAGTGTCATGGCTACCGCAAACTTCGCGAAAGCATAATTCCGTTAGTTTTCGATCAAATTTCATACTTTTGGTGGCGTTATGATCGGAAAAAGATTCTCTATCATTTCATAAGAAAAAAATAATTTTTTTCGACCCCAGGAACACTTTCCTGAGAAGGCCTGTCGACCCCCAAAGGGTTAATAAGAGGTTGATGTCAGGATCAATGTTTGGGTTCATAAGAATGAGTGTGATTCTGTAATTAGACTTAAGAATAGGACAAGTAAAGAGTTCTTGGCACGTGAATTTGTACCTTAGTTATTTTTACAAATGCAATTAAATGAACTATGGTAGTTATTCTAAAGCTAGAACTAAAGGAGCTAGGGAATATAATAGCAAACAATGAAAGTAAAACAATTTAGCACCTGAGTTAGCACCTTAATTATTTTAATAAAAAATAATATAAGAACTGTGGCAGTTAATTTTTTAAAAATAAAGAACTAGAGAATATAATAGTAAGCAATGAGAGTAAAACACTTTAGGGAATATAATAGTAAACAATGAGAGTAAAACACTTTAGCACTTGAATTAGCACCTTAATTATTTTTAAAGTTTAGAGTAAAGGAGTTATGGGATGAAAGGCAGTACAGTGGACCCCCGAGTTTCGTAAAAACTTCACTCCTGAAGTCTGCTCAAGTGCCATTACCGAACGAATTAAGGAAAAATTTCACGTAGGTTAGTCTATTTCAGACCCCCAAAAATACACTTCCACAAGAACGTACAAAATTATACTTACATAATTGCACGATTTCCGGGGTATTCGTTAACCGAGGGTCCACTGTACTAGGTATTGTTTTGTTGAGAACTATTTCAAGAGAATATATAAATGGGGACTAAATTAAATGGACAGATATTAAATATGATATAAAATTAATTTAGAAGCAAGATTTGATTTATAGTATAAAGTTTAAGCAAGTAATAGCACTAAAAAAAAGTACATTGTATATGAGGTAGTTGGTACTAGCTTGTAAAAGTTAGTACAATGAATTGCACAATAGTGTAGTAGGAACATACACTTATATACCACACGTATACTGTATTATGTGTTGAGGACAATTGGTTAATCAGTAATGGTAATGTCAGCTTGTCTAAGGAAGGTGGTGAGATCACGTTCGTTTGATATAGAAAATTGCTGACCTGTTGATGCTTTTCGAACAAGTATTTTCCCATCACGAGTGAAGCACTGATGGATTTTGTTCTCCAGTTTTAAGTTTTCTCAACTTAAACAGAAGGTTTTGACGTTTCCTGGTTAGGCACTCGTTGATGTGCACTCCATTTTTCATTCTAATTGCTGCTTTAATTAGGTCCTTTTTTGTATCATATGAATGAAGTCTGATCATAATACTATGTTTACCTTGTTTTCCTAGCAATCATGTTTCTTTGAATTCATTACTTTGTACATTAACTTGTAGGTGGTCTTGTAATATGTTGATAGCAGTTTCCTTCCACTGGGATTGAGTTATGTCTCTGGGAATGTGATTGCTGTTTATTATAACTGCATCAGACAAGTTGTCTTGTTCGGTTTTGTCATCTTGAAAATCAAGATATTCATTAAGTCGAGTGTGCATGTTGTTATTCCAATCCTTGATTGCTTCTTCCACCTTCATATTCAGGGTTGTTATTTGATCGATGTGACTGGTTATAGCTGTTTGCAGAGTATTTTCTGTGTCAGTACTTACCGATGTAATCTTCTCTTCAAGGTTTTGGATCTTGATCTTGAGGTTAGTTGACTTGGATTCATATTTCACTAATGTTGCTTTGATGTCTTTGTTTTCAGCTTCAAGGGCAATGATGTATTCCCTAATAGGATCAGGAATAGTCATACCTTGGTGACCAGGATGGAATCCTACGAAGTTGGTGGGGTTGGAGGGAGAGTCAGCCATGTTTGGTGTTGTTGTTGTCAGGACCCGGGCGGGGGTGTGGGGGGCTGATGATGCATCGGTTTCCTGCTGTGTAGATATTACAACCTCAGGTTCAATGGCCTGTTAACCTGAGTGTAAAAGGGAGCTTGGAGCAAAGAAACACAGTAGAAAATGCTTTGAATTTGTATTTCCTTTACCAAGCAATAATAATAATAATAATAATAATACTTTATTGAGACATGGTACAATGATACATGGTAGACAAGAAATATAGTTATTAATGAGATGTACATGCCAAAAAGCCCCTAATATGCTGTGCATTATGATTATATCAGACTTTTGTCTTTTCCTTCACCAAGTATTAGATAGGGGTTTGTACAAGTATGTACACTATGTACAGAGAGAGTAATAATAATACAAGCCACGGTCGTCAAGGCAAAACAGCAGCCAATAGACAGAGACAACCGTCCACAACCAGCTCAATGCAGGAATTCCAATGACAAACTTGTGAGTAGTAACAACATCACCTTATGCCATTGTCAAACTCGCATTATGATTGGCTGAACCAAGTCGTTGATTTGATGATGGGGCCCCATCTCAAACCCTTAACGATGGTTCGCTGGTTGGAGGGGAGCCTATGTGGGTGTGTTTAACATGCTCCGAATAAAGGTTACGTACTCTTTGCATGCAACAGTAGACATGTTGAGTTGCAGAGTCCTTAGCGTTGGTTTCTTGTTACTGTTGTTGGTTCCTCTGCGAGTTCCTCTCATAGTATCATTAGTGAAGCTATGGAGGAGGCTTTATTTCCTTTAGCTTGGGTTAGGCATTCGTCTGGCAGCGGGGGCGATGTTTTGGTTTGCAGGGCTGTCTTCCTTTGATCGTCAATTTTGTTAAGGTTTGGGTAGCATTTCTAGTATTCTTGGTTCATTTTGTGATCTACGTGGGTTTGTGCAGTTATACCTTCAATTAGGCCATCACAAGCTTTCATGAGTGCTGGGTTTTTTGAAGAATAAAGGCTGCTAGGATGCTGCTGCTGCCGCCTGAATAATAATTATTATAAGAATATGTACGTACTAATAAATAATACGTAGTAATAATAATAACAATAATAATAATAATGCTATAAGTGAGTTTCAGATCGCCACCACAAGATGGCAGTGTGTATCAAAACATCGCTGCTCTCTCCGCCTCCAGTAACACTACTCACATACGTAATATTTCATTCATTCTGGTGTATATATCATGTTTCTATGTTATCAATATTGTTTATTATGTCATATTAGATGAATTGTGATAGATAAATAAGCTGTAGAGGTAATATTAGGGAAATTATTTAAGTGTGTTGTGGTGCCTGGAATTCCACTGGGAAATTCTCGTGTTTTCATTACGTTTCATGCAGTTATTTTGCGACATTTCTTCTTTCTAACCATGGGTTTTAAGAAAGCAAGTGCAAAGGACAGTGCTGAGAAGAAAATAAGGATGATTTCCATGGAATTAAAGCAGGAAATCATACATGAACACAAACTAGGTGTAGCATTGAGAGTGTAGCAATTAAGCCATTAAGCGATAGAAAAAGGACGATCTAATGGAGCTTGCCTTACAAACACTCAGTTTTCTGTTATAAAAGCATGGGAAGGTATGCCAGGAGCCACCAACTCCGCCTCCCCTAACACTACTCACATACGTAATATTTCATTCATTCTAGTGTATATATCATGTATCTATGTTATTAATATTGTTTATTACGTCTTATTAGATGAATTATGATAGATAAATAAACCATAGAGTTGATATTTGGGAAATTATTGATGTATTTTGTGGAGCCTGGAATTCCACTGGAACGGATTAATTCCATTTCAATTAATTTAAATGAGGAAAATTGACTCTGGCAATTTTCAATCCAGTTGCAAGCAAACTCCTGGAACGTATTAAACTCGTAAGTAGAGGTTCCACTGTACATGTATCAATCTTTTCTGTGTAAGTTAAGGTGTAAACAATTTTTATTTTAATACTTTTGGGTGTCTGGAACGGATCAATTGAATTTCCATTATTTCTTGTGGGGAAAATAGATTCGGATTAAGTTATATTCGGTTTAAGTTAAGCCCTCTGGAACAGATTAATCACGTAATCCGGGGGTCTACTGTACTTATCTTTATTGAAGAGACTTGCTGGCATCTGGAAGATAGGGAGGAGGAGTGAGAGATGGCTTAGTGTTTGGAAGGGAAATCTCCCTCCATAAGGACTTTAGGTATCAAAGCCCTCTCTGGGGTTACTTCCCTTCTTTGTCTTTTACTGGAACTAGAACCAGCTTGAGTCACTGGACCCCTGCCTCACAAAATAACTGTCCACAGTCCTCTGTTTCTGGCGCCTCTTTAACCCTTTCAGGGTCCGTGCCGTAGTTCTACAGCTTTGAGTTCTGGGTCCAAACCGTAGTTCTACGTCATGAGCTCAGCTCACTCAGATAAGCTTTGAGCGGTAAATTTGGGCCTAGATATGAGAGAATACATCTATGTGGTAAGTGTTCACCACATAAAACAAATCCTGCAGCACACAGTGCATAATGAGAAAACAAAACTGAAACTGTAATTTTTGATTAAAACAGCGACTTTGCAGTGATTTTTGTATACTTTTTATAGTTGTATTTGCGATTTCTTGGTCTCATTTGATAGAATGGAAGATATATTACATATATAGAGATGATTTTGATTGGTTTTAATACTGGAAATGGCTTGAAACTGAGCTCAGAGTAGCAGAAATGTTAAATTTTTGCCGATGTTCAAGAGTAAACAAATAACCTCACACGTCTAATACGCGGCAGCTGGTGGGTCTAATATACATTCACAAATGTGGTGATATTATTTGTACAATTATTACAATATTGCATAACAGTAAATCTTCCATTTTCTGGTTTGAATAAAAATTCATTATGTGAATAAAAAATCAAAATGGAATTCATTTGTAAAGACTGAAAACGTAACTAATGAACAGAGGAAATGTTAGTTTAGTGCCAGGAATGCCTGCATTGTTTATTCTGCACCCTATTTTGAAATTGGAATATTTTGAACTTAGAGTTAAATTGGCCAAATTACCAATTTCCAATCACTTTATTTTGTAGTTGAAAGAGTTGACTGGGCAATTTCTTGTGCTCAATCAATAGAATAGAAGTAATACTAGTGAAATATCTAAGAATTTGGTCGACTGGAATAATGTAATTGGTCTAAAATGGGAGTCAAAATCGGCAAAATTGCCGATGCGTAAATATCGCTGACACATCAAAATTCGCGAGAGAATAATTTCGTCAATTTTCAATCAAATTTCGTACTTTTTGTTTTATTACCTTCAGAAAAAGATTCTCTACCATTTCATAAGAAAAAATAAGATTTTTTTTTTTTTTTAAATTCTTGGACACTGGCGCACCCCTTCCAAAAATGGCCTTGGACCCTAAAAGCGTTAAGATGTCCCTGAAGTGGAATATGGCACTGTCACTGAACTTGTTGCAGAGATGGCTTATTTTAGCTTGCTCAGGGTGATATTTTTCAACAAAACTTTGCACATCATTCCACTTTGAACAAATCTCCTTAATCTCTGAAGAAGGCACCTCTTCCAGTCTATCTTCCTCCTCCTGTGAAGCAAGTTCCTCTACTGTGGTCTGATGCTGTTTCAGATGAAGCTCTTGCAGCTCTTCATTGGTTAGCTCCCTATGGTCCTCCACCAACTCTTCCACATCCTCGCCACTCACCTCCAACCCCAGGCACTTCCCTAATGCTACAATACCTTCCACAACAGGCAGAGGGTCGGCTGGGTCAGGGTCAGCCTCAAACCTTTCAAAATCCCTCTGTTGGACACAATCTGGCCACAATTGTCTCCAAGCAGAGTTCAAAGTCCTGGAAGTCACTCCCTCCCAAGCCTTACCTATAAGGCTTATGCAATGGAGGATACTGAAGTGATTCCTCCAGAACTCTCTTAGGGTCAACTCAGTGTCTGAGGTCATTTCAAAGCGCTTTTGAAACACTGCTTTTGTTTAGAGTTTTTTGAAGTTAGAAATGACCTGCTGGTCCATGGGCTGGATGAGAGGAGTGGTGTTAGAACTTCACTGTGATGAACCTGAACTCACAAGGCAAGAGGTCTGCCAATTTTTGAGGATGAGCAGGAGCATTGTCCAATTCCAGGAGGCACTTGAGTTCCAATTTATTTTCCAGGAGGTATTTTTTCACACTGGGGCCAAACACTTCATGGATCCATTCTCTGAAAATCTGCTTTGTTACCCATGCCTTATTATTATCTTTCCACAACACACAATTTATTTTTGACGATATTGTTTCTTGAACACACTGGGATTTTCAGAGTGATACACAAGTAAAGGCTTCACTTTGAAATCTCCACTAGCAATACTTCATAGGCTTGTGTCCTGGCAGTGCCTTTTCCTCCTGAGTAATGTAGGTCTTCTTTGGCATTTTCTTCCAAAACAGGCCTGTTTCGTCACAATTGAACACTTGTTGGGGTTTGAATTTTTCATTCTATGTACCCCTAAAGTTCATTCACGAATTTTTCAGCTGCACGTTTGTCTGAACTGGCTGCCTCACCATGCCTTACAACACTGTGTATGTCACTACGTTTCATAAACCTGTAAAACCAGCCTTTGCTGGCCTTAAAATCACTCAAATCAGTACTGGTTTCGGGCATTTTCTTGACAAGATCTGTGTGCAACTGCCTTGCCTTTTCACAAATTATCGCCTGGGAAACACTATCACCCACTATCTGTTTATTGTTGATCCACACCACCAACAACTTCTCAACCTCATCCACTGTTTGTGATTTATTTTTCGTTAACATGTCAACACCTTTTGCAACATTAGCTTCTGTGATTTCTTTTCTCTTTGCCAGGATAGAGGTGATAGTTGATTTGTTCTTGAGATACATCCTGGCAAGCTTCCCCACATGTACGACACTCTCATATTTTTCTACTATCTCCTTCTTCAATTCTGTGGTGTTCCTCACTTTCTTTACCACAGGGGTGCAACTAGGAAGTTTCTTTGGACCCATGGTGGCTTATTTCACAGTGACAATTAACCCTTTGGGGGTCGACAGGCCTCGGAAACTCGTTCTCATGGTCGAAATATTAAAAAAAAAAAAATTCTTATGAAATGATAGAGAATCTTTTTCCGATCATAACGACACCAAAAATATTAAATTTGATTGAAAACTTACGGAATTAGGCTCTCGCAAATTTATCGGTCTTGAAGATGTTTACGCATCGGCGATTTTGCCAACTTTTAGCCCTATTTTTGGCCAATTCAATGTTCCGGTCCACTAAACTCATAGCTATTTCGCTAGAACTGCATTTCTTCTATCGATTGAGTACAAGAAACCGCCCATTTACCAATTTCAACTACCCAAAATAGTGGTCAGAAAATGGCAATTTGGCCAATTTCACACAAATTTCAAACGATGCCAATTTCAAAATGGGGTCCAGAATAAGCAAGGCAGACATTCCTGGCACTAAAATAACATCTTCTTTGTTCATTAGTCATGTCTCCAGGCCCCTCTTACATTACTTTTGCTTTCCATTTTGAATTTTTATTCACACAAAAAATAGAAGATTTACTGTTATGTATACACCTGCATCATTGTAAAAATGGTATAAATAATATCAGCGCACTTGTGCAAGAATATTAGACTCACCAGTTGGTGTGTATTGGACGCATGGTGTGATTTCTTTACTCTTGAACATCGGCAAAAATCGAACATTTTCGCTACTTTGAGCTCAATTTCAAGGTACTTGTCATTGCCAAGCCAATCAAAATCATCTCTATTTCTGTAATATATTTTCCATTCTATCACATGAGACCAAGAAAACGAGAATACATCAATAAATACCATACAAAAATTGAGTGCAAAGTCGCTGTTTTAAACGAAAAAAAACGGTCAGTTTTTTTTTCTCATGCAGTGTGTGATGCAAGAATTTTTTTTTATACTGTGCACACTGACCACAGCCTACCAGCCATTTCCCGCTTAATTTGAGGCCGCTAGAATTTACGCGTACTAGTACGGCACCGACCCCTGTGCTTAAAACGTACTAGTACGGCACAGACCCCGAAAGGGTTAATGAAGAGGCACTGAATTTATTGTGAAATGTTTGGATGAGCATGCCGGGTAATGTTCACTCAATGATAAACAAAGCCTGGCCCATGGAGCACAAGACGAGCCTGGCCCATGGCCGGGCACAGAGAGTAGAGAAAAACTCCAAACTCTTCAAAGGTATATCAAAGGTATAAGGCTCTTGACGCCTGCATGGGGAGGTGGACAGGTATGGTACGCCAGCCGAAACACGGGGAAACGGCCGATAGTCGGGCCAAAATTGGGCAAAAAAAAGCTACGGAAACACGAGTTAGCCGATACTTAGTGTAGCCGAAACTTGGGGGTCCACTGTTTGTAATGTAATAATATAAATTATTATAATAATACATATGTACACTACATACTACGTACTAATAATAAATAATACTATAATAATTATAATAATACTACGTATAAGTGAGTTGGAGATGGCAGTATGTACGTGTATCAAAACAACACTCAGCGTATGCTTCAATTGGCGGTGGAGATAATTCTTGTGATTTGCTTACGTTTTGTGCAGTTATTTTGCAGAATTTCTTGTTTCTAACCATGGGTCCTAAGAAAGCAAGTGCAAAGGACAGTGCTGAGAAGAAAAAGTGGATGATTTCCATGGAATTAAATAAGCATTAAAAGAGTACAGTGGAACCCCGATTTTCGAACACTTTTTTTTTAATAAATTTTGTCCTGGTAATTGAACACGTCCCGTGTTTCGAACAAGTGCGTACCAGACCTGTCCACCTAGACACTGCCCGTGCAGGCTCATGAGTCAGTCTAGCTTTGTTTATCCTCCAGTGAACATTACCCAACGCGCTCAGCCAAACACTTCACAATTAATTAATTGTGTTTGGAGCTTGTTCATTAAGTGGTAGAGGCAGGCAGTGGTAGAGGCAGGCAGTGGAAGAGAGAGGCAGTGGAAGAGAGAGGCAGTGGTAGAGGCAGGCAGGGGTAGAGGCAGGCAGGGGTAGAGGCAGGCAGGGGTAGAGGCAGGCAGTGGTAGAGGCAGGCAGTGGTAGAGGCAGGCAGTGGTAGAGGCAGGCAGTGGTAGAGGCAGGCAGTGGTAGAGGCAGGAAGTGGTAGAGGCAGGCAGTGGTAGAGGCAGGCAGTGGTAGAGGCAGGCAGTGGTAGAGGCAGGCAGTGGTAGAGGCAGGCAGTGGTAGAGGCAGGCAGTGGTAGAGGCAGGCAGTGGTAGAGGCAGGGATTGGTAGAGGCAGGGATTGGTAGAGGCAGGGATTGGTAGAGGCAGGGATTGGTAGAGGCAGGGATTGGTAGAGGCAGGGATTGGTAGAGGCAGGGATTGGTAGAGGCAGGGATTGGTAGAGGCAGGGATTGGTAGAGGCAGGGATTGGTAGAGGCAGGGATTGGTAGAGGCAGGGATTGGTAGAGGCAGGGATTGGTAGAGGCAGGGATTGGTAGAGGCAGGCAGGGGTATAGAGAGGCAGAGGTAGAGAGAGGCAGGGGTAGGAAGTAAGTAAGTAAGTTTATTCAGGTATACACAAATACATTTACATAGATTATCATACATAGCAGCATATGTGTAGAGAACCTAGGATAACCCAAAAAGTCAGACAGTGTGACTTATTTCCATTGGGGTCCAGGTCCTTTCCTGGAGGCAGGGGTAGAGGCAGGCAGGGGTATAGGAAAGGCAGGGGTAGAGTGAGAGGTGAGTAAACAAGATTAAATGAATAAACGAGAGAGAATGAGTGTGTAGAAAGTTCGCAAGGTTTGTAAACAAACAAGTCGTTGCTGTTACCAGCCTGACACTTATGATTTCTGTTCACTCCGTGAATCTGACTGGAAGTGATCTAATGCAGTTAGGATTTACCATCTTCATCAACAGCGGCAGCGGCAGAGGCAGCATCCTAGCAGCCCTTATTCTCCAAAAAACTCAGCGCTCATCAAAGCTAGTGATGGCCTAATTGAAGGTACAACTGCACAAACCCACGTAGATCACATAATGACCCAAGAATACTAGAAATGCTACCCAAACCTTAACAAAATTGAAGATCTAAGGAAGACAGCCCTGCAAACCCAAACATCGCCCGCGCTGCCAGACGAACGCCTAACCCAATCTAAAGGAAATAAAACCTCCTCCATAGCTTCACTAGTGATACTATGAGCGGAAATCGCAGAGGAAACAACAACAGTACCAAGAAACCAACGCTAAGGACTTTGAAACACAACATGTCTACACAACAGAAAGCCGGTGCATCAACAACCCCCACACCCCGCCCGGACCCCGACGACAACAATAACATCACCCACCATGGCTGACTCTCCCACCAACCCCACCAGCTTCGTAGGATTCCTTCCTGGGCACCAAGGTATGACTACTCCTGATACTATTAGGGAATACATCTTTGCCCTTGAAGCTGAAAACAAAGACATCAAAGCAAAACTAGTGAAATATGAATCCAAGCTAACTAACCTCGAGATCAAGATCCAAAACCTTGAAGAGAAGATTACATCGGGAAGTACTGACACACAAAATACTCTACAAACAGTTATAACCAGTCACACCGATCAAATAACAACTCTGAATATGAAGGTGGAAGAAGCAATCAAGGACTGGAATAACAACATGCACACTCGACTTGATGAATATCTTGATTTTCAAGATGACAAAACCGAACAAAATAACTTGTCTGATGCAGTTATAATAAACAGCAACCACATTCCCAGAGACATAACTCAATCCCAGTGCAAAGAAACTGCTATCAACATATTACAAGACCACCTACAAGTTAATGTGCAAAGGAATGAAATCAAGGAAACACGATTGCTAGGAAAACAAGGTAAACCTAGTATAATGATCAGACTTCATTCATATGATACAAAAAAGAACCTAACTAAATCAGCAATTACAATGAAATGTGGAGTATACATCAACGAGTGCCTAACCAGGAAACGTCAAAACCTTCTGTTTAGGCTGAGAAAACTTAAACTGGAGAACAAAATCCATCAGTGCTTCGCTCGTGATGGGAAAATACTAGTTCGAAAAGTATCAACAGGTCAGCAATTTTCTATATCAAACGAACGTGATCTCACCAACTTCCTTAGACAAGCTGACATTACCATTACTGATTAGCCTATTGTCCTCAACACATATATACGTGTGGTGTATTAGTGTATGTTACTACTACTTTGTGAAATTTTTGTCTATATACTAGCTAGTACCAACTACCTCATACACTATGTACTTTACTTTTAGTGCTATTACTTGCTTCAACTTTATAATATAAATCAAATCTTGCTTCTAAGTTAATTTTATATCATATTTACTATCTGTCCATTTAATTTAATCCCCATCATATTAATCCAAATCCCTTATGTAACTTTTTTTCTAAGTAGTTATTTTAATCAAGTTTCTTTATCTAACAGCATTCTAATAATCATCTATAGTATATATTCTCTTGAAATAATTCCCAGCAAATCAATACCTAGTACTGCCTTTCATCCAATAATTCCTTTTACTTAAGGTGCTAATTCTGGTGCTAAAGTGTTTTACTTTTTTTATTTAATATTATATTCCCTAAAGTGTTAACTCGTAATTAAGGTGCTATTTTGGTGCTAAAGTGTTTTACTCTTTTTATTTACTATTATATTCCCTAAAGTGTTAACCCTCATTGTTTACTATTATATTCCCTAGATTTTATCTTAAAAAAAAAAAAATCTAACTGCCACAGTTCTTTTATTAATTTTTATTATAATAATTAAGCTGCTAACTCAGGTACTAATTTACTTTACTTTCATTGTTTGCTATCATTTTCCCTAGCTCCTTTATTCCCAGATTTAGTAAACTACCATAGTTCAATTAATTGCATTTGTATAAATTGACTAAGGTACAAATTCACGTGCCAAGAACTCTGTCAAATACCCTGTATCTCTACAAACTCTTATTAAAAATTTGTAATAATCAAATAGTTCCTAAGCATTTATTCTAGTATCATATTATTAAGTTTAGTATTATCTATTCTTCTCAGGTCTAGTTATAGAATCACATCAAATCTTATGATTACAGGAATTGATCCTGATATCAACCTATTATTAAATGACTTACATGATTCCAACAGCAACTGTAACTATTACACAGCAGATCAAGCAAAGACATTACTCAGAGCCAACAATAACATAACTATCTTCAATTACAATGTTAGATCTTTGAGCAAACATCCAATCCCTCCAGACCAATATGTCAATCATCACACTCACTGAGACCTGGCTGAAGCCTGATACTACAGATGTCTATGGCATCCCAGGTTACACAGCCATTCACAATTGCAGGACAGATCAGCGAGGGGTGGAATAGCTATATATTACTCAGATCAACTTGAATGTATCAATAACTCTTGCATAAGGGATGAGCATGGAGAATATATTATAGCTAAATTTAAATCAAAAGACCTGCAAAAACCCCTCACAGTGATAAACATCTACAGATTACCACAGTCAAACATTCACCATTTTAGTGAAAAACTAGGTAACCTAATAACTGATGCACACATGAACAAAGACCATTTGCTGCTCACAGGAGACTTCAATATAAATCTCCTACATGACCAGGACCCACAAGTAACAGAATTCACAAACACTATGAGCAACTGCTTGTTACTACCAACAATATCAAAACTTACAAGAATCTCCGAGACTAGTACCTCCTTACTAGACCACATCTGGACTAATACTATAGCCCCTCTAAAATCAGGCATCATCACAGACAACACCACAGACCACTATCCGACCTTTCTCATAACTAATCTTGGTAAATTGCCCCTAGATATTACAAAAGTTACCTTCAGACTACATAATGAGTCAGCTGTAAATAACTTCATAACAGCTATGATTAACATTGACTGGCATAATGAGTTAGAAACATATACAGATACTAATGAATGCATCAAGAATTTCCTTAACAAAACCCACCACCTCTATAACAAACATTGCCCTAAAAAACTAAACAGATCACAGCTAAGAGACTTAACAATCCTGGCTAACACCCAGCATCCTTAAATCCATTAACAAAAGGCACCAATATGAAAAACAATACAGAAGGGTCTAATAACCAGAGAACAATCCAAACGCTACTCATCAACCCTTACCAGCCTGATAAGGAGATCAAAAAAATTGTATTATGAGAACAGACTCCAGAACATAAAGGTGATATGAAAAAGACCTGGAAGACCCTATCTGCAATTCTAGGAAATAATAAGATAGCGAAAAACAACACCATCAAATTATCAAGAGCAGATGAACCCCTACTCTCACCTACTGAGACAGCAAACAGACTTAATGTTTTCTTCTCCACCATAGGAAAGAATCTAGCGAGTAAAATCCCAAGCTCAAACACCCGTCCAACAGACTACCTCACAAACACCTACCCTAATACGCTATTCCTAGCTCCTACCAACCCAATTGAAGTCTCGCTCATAATCAACACCCTTAAAAACAAGGCAGGAGACATAAACAGCCTACCAACTTTTATGTACAAAAAGCTTCACAGGTACTGTCACCAATCATAGCAACACTATTCAATAAATCCATTGAAGCCTCTACCTTTCCATCAATTCTCAAAATAGCTAGGGTCACCCCGATCCACAAAGGAGGTGATCAAACAGACCTGAATAATTATAGACCAATTTCTAATTTACCATTGCTTTCTAAAATCTTCGAAAAATTAATTCATAGACAAATCTATTCCTACCTCGTCTCACACAATGTACTCAACCCTGTCAATTTGGATTCAGGACAAACAAGAGCACAAACGATGCTATTACGCACATGTTGGAGTTAATATATACAGCACTTGAGAAAAAGAAGTCCCACTGGGAATCTTCATTGATCTCCGCAAAGCTTTTGATACAGTCGACCATGATTTACTGCTCACAAAATTAGCACACTATGGTATAAGGGCACCCACTCAACTACCTAAAATCATACCTCACCAACAGAAGCCAATACGTGTACACAAATGGAGCGAACTCTTCCACACACCAATTACAGTCGGAGTCCCTCAAGGAAGTGTCCTGGGGCCACTCCTATTCCTCATTTACATAAATGACCTACCGAATGCATCACAACTACTCAAACCCATTTTATTTGCAGATGACACAACATATGTCGTCTCTCACCCAAATCCAGTTATACTGGCCAACACTGTTAATGCCGAATTACAGAAAATATCAACATGGATGACGACTAACAAGCTTACTCTCAATACTGACAAGACCTACTTCATACAGTTTGGAAGCAAAGTCACAAATGTTCCACTTAACATAACACTTAATGGTACACCCATCACAAGACTCACAGAGGAAAATTCCTAGGAATCCACCTTGACAGTAGCCTTAAATTCCAAACACATATACAACAAATTTCCAAGAAAATCTCGAAGACAGTAGGCATATTATCAAAGATACGCTATTATGTACCTCAATCAGCTCTCCTTGCACTATATCATTCACTTATCTACCCGTATCTCACCTATGGAATCTGTGCATGGGGATCAACAACGTTAAATCACCTTAGACCACTCATAACACAACAAAAGGCCGCAGTCAGAATGATAACAAATTCCCACTCTAGACAGCATACTCCACCAATATTCAAAAGTCTCAAACTACTCACCGTAAAGAACATTCATACTTACTCTTGTGCCTACTACATATATAAAACTTTACACTCTAATATAAACCCTCTGCTCAAAACTCTCCTCACCTACTTTAATAGGACCCATGACCACAACACACGACACAGATCACTTTTTGATATACCCCGTGTTCATATCAACCTATGTAAAAATTCTATGCACATAAAGGGCCCCAGAATCTGGAATTCATTACCAGTAAATATTAAGATAATCTTGTCTGAAAATCAATTTAAGACTCAACTCAAAAACCACCTACTCACCCAAACCTAAATGATCATGCTATAAACTACTTTGAAAAATGCTCATTGTTACTTTCCTATACGATAATCTCAATTTTTAATAATATGTTACTATTATGTTACCCCTACTCATATTATAAGTTAATGTCAAAAATGCTCAATGTTATTTTCCTTAAGATAATCTCAATTCCATATTATCATTCAAGAATCTTAACACCTGTAACAATCTAAGATCTAATATCATTATATAATAATTTAAACAGTAAAATTTCATCATATTGTAATTTTGAAAATAATTTTTAACTAGAATAAACTCAATAAATTTCTCTAATATTAAGTACATAGTTTTTAAGGACTAGAATAAGCTGCCCCTAATGCCATGGCATGTCAGTGGCTCCTTGCACTCAATTTACATTGTAACTTCCGATACCCATGTAACCTGCAATGAAATAAAATTTGTTTGTTTGTTTGTTTGTTTGTTTGTTTATACTAACATGTCTGAAGGAGGAAAGAATAAGATGTTTTCATAGCTGGACCAAGTATGTCCGCCACCACCGTCCTTCCCAGCCACCACATTCGTAATGACATACATATTTTATTCATTCTAGAGTGTATATCAGGTTTTTATGTTATTTATATTGTTTATTATGTCATATTAGATGAATTGTGATAGATAAATAAGCTGTCGAGTTGATAATAGCGTCATAGTGAAGTATCATTTTGTCATGCCTCCTGACAGCAGAAACGAATTGATTGTACAGTGGACCCCCAGTTTACGTTCACCTCCAAACTCGAACAATTATGTATGTGTATTTTTGTAAGTGCTTTTGTAAGTGTATATTTGGGGGTCTAAAAAAACTAATCTAATTTACATTATTCCTTATGGGAACAAATTCGTTTGGTAACGGTACTTGAACAGCATTCTGGAACAAATTAATAACGTAAACCGGGGGTCCACTGTATTTCCATTATTTCTATGGGAAATATTGATTCGACTTTCAAACATTTTGAATTTAGAACAAGCTCCTGGAATGGATTATGTTCGAAAATCGGGGTTCCACTGTACCATTAACCCTTTCAGGGTTTCGGCCGTTGTCATGATATCTTGTATATTTTTCATCTCTTTGATAATACGACCTTGCTAGATATGTTAGATACGTTACTTAGGGTTTGAAATAAGGACAAGGCAAATTCTCTCCAATTCATGCCAAAATTCAAGCTACAGTGGTCCCCCACCTAACGAGCACCCCGGAAATTGTACAATTATGTAAGTATAATATTGTAAGTGCTTGTGGAAGTGTATTTTTGGGGGTCTGAAATAGACTAACCTACGTGACATTATTTCTTAAGGAAGTAAATTCGTTCGGTAATGGCACTTGAGCAGGCTTCTGGAATGAATTTTGCTCGTTAGGCGGGGGACCACTGTATCTCCAATTTTCCTTCACCCACTAACCGAAAAGGAGTTCAACGGTTTTTGAGGATGACGGGATATTACAGGAAATTTTGTTCAAATTACGCCTAAGTCGCCGCTCCTTTGACGGAACTTACTAGTTCTCGTGTAAGTTTCAACTGGACAGAAAGATGTGAAGAAGCTTTCAAGAGACTGAAGCATATATTGTCTTCTGCTCCTATTTTACAAAGCCTTGACTTTACCAAACCATTTATATTGCATATAGATGCTAGTAGCTATGCACTAGGGGCCATACTACAGTAGACCGTCATTTAGCACGATAGTTACGTTCCTGAAAAAGTCGTGTTAGATCATTTCGTGTTAAATAATTAAAAGAACTTATGGGAAAAATAGGGTTACGTTCCTGGGAGTCCCCAAAAAGCTAAACAAGTTTTTTTTAGACCAACAGATCTTACAAAAATAAAAGTGAATATGTAATTGTAGTTCATTATCGTGATGTATTATGTTGTTTTTACTGCTTAAGACTACAAATGTAACATAAATAATAGTATTTACCTTAAATTGTGGGTGCTGGTTTTTGTGGATAATTGTGAAGAGAGTGGAGAGTTATGCTGTGGCCCTAATGGGCTGAGGTGGATAGTAGAGGTTCTGGAACTGAAGTCAATGGTTGAACTGAGTGTCTAACTTTAAGTCAGTCAAGTCAGTCAGTAAGTCAGTTAAGTCATTCAGTAAGTCAGTCGTCATTCAGTAAGTCAGTCAAGCCATTCAGTAAGTCAGTCAAGTCATTCAGTAAGTCAGTCGTCATTCAGTAAGTCAGTCAAGTCATTCAGTAAGTCATTCAGTAAGTCAGTCAAGTCATTCAGTAAGTCAGTCAAGTCATTCAAGTCATTCAATAAGTCTGTCAAGTCATTCAGTAAGTCAGTCAAGTCATTCAGTAAGTCAGTCAAGTCATTTAGTAAGTCAGTCAAGTCATTTAGTAAGTCAAGTCATTTAGTAAGTCAGTCAAGTCATTCAGTAAGTCAGTCAAGTCATTCAGTAAGTCAGTCAAGTCATTCAGTAAGTCAGTCAAGTCATTCAGTAAGTCAATCAAGTCATTCAGTAAGTCAGTCAAGTCATTCAGTAAGTCAGTCAAGTCGTTCAGTAAGTCAGTCAAGCTATTCAGTAAGTCAGTCAAGTCTGTCAGTCAGTCAATCAGTCAAGTAAGTAAGTAAGTCAGTCAGTCAGTCAGTCAAGTCAGTCAGTCAGTCAAGTCAGTCAGTAAGTCAGTCAGTCAGTCAGTCAGTCAGTCACTCAAGTCAGTCAGTCATTCATTCATTCAGTCAGTCAGTCAAGTCAGTCAGTAAGTCAGTCAGTCACACAAACTTATGTTTACATCTTTTTATATGTACAAAGTGACACTTCATTACGGCAACGGGTTATGTCTTGTCTAATATCTTTGTTTTCTTCGTTAATTCAAGATCAAAACACAATTCACTCTCTCTTATTCTTCACAAACAGCTGGCTTGTAGCCGGACTTTTTGACGCGTATGAAATACGTACGAATGCTGGGATGGTGGGGTCCGTGGTGGCTGGGGGAAGGCGGGTGGTGTCTGCTGAACAACAACAACAAGGCTGCTTGTGGGAATGGTTATTTGTTTTTCCTTCCCACAAACTGTAAGTAAGTTTATTCAGGTATACACAGATACAGTTACGAAGATTATCATACATAGCAGCATATGTGTAGAGAACCTAGGATAACCCAAAAAAGTCAGAGTGACTTAGTATTTCCATTGACTTTTTTTGGGTTATCCTAGGTTCTCTACACATATGGTGCTATGTATGATAATGTATGTAACTGTACTCACCTAATTGTGGTTGCAGGGGTCGAAAATCAGCTCCTGGCCCCGTGTATCTGAATAAACTTACAGTTTGCAGGAAGGAAAAACAAATTCCCTTTTCCTCAAAGCATGAGGATTCTTAGGCAGTAAATAGCCATGGGCTTACACTTGAAATCACCTGATGCATTACCGAAAAGGAGCAAGGTGAAGTGATCCTTTGCTGTCTTGAAGCCTGGTGCACTTTTCTCTTGCTGACTGATATAAGTTCCTGTTGGCATTTTCTTCCAGAAAACACTTGTCTCTTCAGCATTAAACACTTGATGTGGCTCATAGCCACCCTTAGTAGGACCCCCACTGACTCAATGGTTTAACCCACCGCTGGCGACCGCGCGCTCAAAAATTTTTTCCCTCCTGCCGAACCGTGTAATATCATCTTTACGTCGTGTAAGATGATAATGTGTCGCAAATCTTAAATCGTGCAATACCCGTAACGTGCAACATAATCTCGTGCTAAATGGCGTTCTACTGTACTTCAAAACTCCTCACGAAATGACATTCTCCACCCTATTTGCTATTTTTCATAAAAGTTAAAACCCCACCAACACAATTACTGTACCGTGGAGTAAGAAGCTTTAGCCTTTGTAGTGGCCCTAGAACATTTTGACATATACTTAGGTTCGTCCCCCCCATAAAATTGCCATATATTCAGATCATAACCCTTTGACTTAAATCAACACCATGAAGTCCAAGAATGTTCGAATCCTAAGATGGGCACATTAAAGGTCCCAATAATGTCATTGCTGATACTCTTTCTCGCCCCTAAAATATTTTTTATATAATCAATATATGGTATTAATGATACTCTATTTCAAATAGAGGTGGAAATTTTCATCGTTAAACCTTTGGCATGAGTGAGCAGCGATGAAGATTATCTGTAGTCAATTGTGCAGTTACTTCATCTCCGAATCCTCCCAAAGAGACTTGTGTCAAGTTAAGAACTTATTTAGAGAACCCACTCTTGGGGGGTGGGGTGTCATGATATATTGTATATTTTTCGTCTCTTTGATAATACGACCTTGCTAGTATCTTCGTTATTAGCTAAATTGAAGCTACTGGAGCTTGGTATTATTATCCTATTCATCCTTCATCATAAATTGGTATTATTTTACTAGAACTGTATACAGTCAACCCCCGGTGTTAGACGGCGTCGGAGATCGTCCAAATCGGTGTTTGACAGGTTTTTTAATGGGAATTTTGGCTCGGTATTAGCCGGTTTGCTCGGAGTTGGCGATTCGTCCCGGATGCATACGTGTGGCTCAGCTGGGCCCGGGCACTCAGTGTGCTATTGTTTACAAGCGAGCGACCACCACCAGGCAGGCAGGCAGGCAGGCAGGCAGGCAGGCAGGCAGGCAGGGCAGGGCAGGGCAGGGCAGGGCAGGGCAGGGCAGGGCAGGGCAGGGCAGGGCAGGGGGATAATAATAAGATAAGACGACGCTCACCCCTCATCAATGTCACCGCTGTAATTAGATTAGTGATAAGACTGGGGCCTTTTATGTGCCAGCTGGTCACAATGCTTCAATAATTATTACGTATTATTATTATTATATTCTCCCTGTATCCTAGGTAATTTACACTGCATAATTGTATTTGTGTTCCTGTGAGATAGACTCAGTCAGTCAGTCAGTCAGCCAGCCGTCCAGTCAGTCAGCCAGCCGGCAAGCTGGTCAACCGGCTGGCTGGCCATCCATCCAGCCGGCTGTTCAGCCAGCTTTTCAGCCAGCCCGCCGGCTGTCCATCCAGCTTTTCAGCCAGCCCGCCGGCTGTCCATCCATCCAGCCAGCCAGCTGTTAAGCCAGCCAGATGGTCAGCAAGCCAGCCGGCTAGCTGGTTAGCCAGCCAGCAGGCTGGCCATCCATCCAGCCAGCCAGCTGTTCAGCCAGCCACCCAGCCAGCCAGCTGGTCAGCTAGCCAGCCTGCCAGCCAGATGGTCAGCAAGCCAGCCAGCCAGCCAGGGAGCCAGCCAGCCCCAGTCACCGGCACAATTCCAAACATTCGCCAGAAACAGAACTCTCTGGAACACTTTTTTGAGCAACAGGGGTCCAGTGACTCTCAAGCTGTTCCTAGTGGCATTACAAAACAAAGAAGGGAAGTAACCCAGGTAAAGGACTTGGTACCTGAAGTCTTTATGGAAGAGGATTTCTCTTCCAAACAAAAGCAACTCTTCCATCCTCTCCCGTCTTCCACACATCAACAACTCTTCAATAAAGGTAAGTGACATGTTATAATTGTTTTATTCTTCATGTCTCATTGTTTTCTGTGTAATTTAATGTATATTTAATGTACAAAAATATTTTATTTTAATACTTTTAGGTGTCTGAAACGGATTAATTTTATTTTCATTATTTCTTATGGGGAAAATAAAATCGGATTACGATATTTTCGGTTACTGATAAGCTCTCTGGAACGAATTAATATCTTTAACCGGGGGTTGACTGTAATTTCCAGTACGCAGTTCACGCATGTTGTTTGGTCGTGACCTCACAAGTTGGCGCCAAATGGTTGGTTATATCACCTGATCCGACATGACTTGTTGTGCACTAGGATTTGTCTAGGCAGTGTCTCACTTGACTTAGCAGAGAGAGCACCTATTCTCTGACTGTGGATATTGTAGCCGTTCTCACACTATTAAGCTAGAGGCTTGTACCTAACCTGGACGTGGGAATAAGCAGCCACTTGATCATTGGATTTTGATCCACTTTACTGTGTTAGCCAGAACTGTTCTACTGAGAGATACCCCAGTGAATTATCTTTGAAAAGACGGCCTTATAGAAACCGTATTTGTGTTTATCTGTGCATTGTAGTATTTTCTTATTTTGTATATTGTGTTTCACTAACGCTGAGGATTCAGTGTTTAAGAATAATGTGTTAACTTCCTTAGAAACTTAAAGGAACCTTAAACAGTGCTTCATTAATTTATATATATATATATTTATAATATACTTATCCAACAAAAGCTATTTCTAATTTAATTAAATTAAATTGATTTTTGTTGAAGTTTCACTTTCCTGTCTGTATTGACTTATATAAAGATATTACGAGTTATAAAGCACTATACAGTGGACCCCTGCCTAACGAACATTCCATATAACGAACAAATCGCGTAACGAACGTTTTTTTTGCAAAATATTTTTCTCACTTAGCGAACATTTACTCGTGAAGCGAACCGTACCAGACCTGTCCGCCAAGCGTTGTTTAAACTTGAGAGAACATTACCCAGCGTACTCTTTCAAACATTCACAATACTTTTGTTGTGTTTATTGTTGGTTAAGTGATTGTCACTGTGAAATAAGTCACCATGGGTCCAAAGAAGCTTCACAAGTCGATAAAGGCTATAGCACCAGCCAGTGATAAAGTGTAGCAATGGAAATAAGTCACCCTGTCTTGACTTTTTTGGGTTATCCTAGGTTTTCTACACATATGCTGCTATGTATGATAATCTATGTATAACTGGATTTGTGTGACTTGAAGACCATTCTTGAGATAGCTGACGTAGTTATTCCTCACCAAGTGGCATCATTAGCAGCTTTCAAATGCCATCGCCGATAATCAGACCAACGATTGGATGCTAGTTGGATCTGAAGGGACGAAGCTGAAGTTGAAGAAGGTCCAGGAGACTGCTGTGAAAACCAGCAACTCTTTTTCCTTGTTAAGCGATTAATTGATAGAAAATGACGACACAAAACTTAACTTCTACAATGTTGTTTGAGATTATAGGGACACTGAGAAGAGCGCCGTCATCTGCCACCATCTCCTTATACCCAACAACAACACCAACACACTCCACCAGTCCTTATACCCAACAATAACACCAACACACACTCCACCAGTCCTTCCAGATTCATAATGACATGTTTTATTCATTTTAGAGTTTATATCATGTTTTTATGTTATTAATATTGTTTATTATGTCATATTAGATGAACTGTGCTAGATAAATAAGCTGTAGAGTTTATATTATTGTCATATTGAAGGCCTATCTTGTCCTGCCTCCAAACAAACTCTCCAGACACTCTCATATGCCAACAAGAGTCTTCAATAAAGGTAAAACTTATTTAACTGTTCATTTGTCCATTATAATTAATGCTTTATATTTATTTCTCATTGTTTTCTGTATGTAAAACTATAGTACAGTGGACCCCCGGTTTACGTACTGGTCCAAACACGAACAATTATGTAAGTGTATTTTTGTAAGTGGTTTCGTAAGTGTATTTTTGGGGGTCTAAAAGGACTAATCTAATTTACATTATTCCTTATAGGAACAAATTTGCTTGGTAACGGCACTTGAACAGCATTCTGGAACGAATTAATTACGTAAACTGGGGGTCCACTGTATTTATTCTTTAAAAAAAATGAATTTTTGGTGAAATTTTTTGGGTGGAAATGGATCAATTGTATTTACATTATTTCTTATGGGAAATAAGGTTTCAAATTACGAACTTTTTGTGTTAAGAACTAGCTCCTGGAACGGATTAAGTTCGTTAGTTGAAGGACCACTGTATTTGCCCACTCGTAATAAATGGGGGCCTGCTCCTAAGAGCTACAGTAAATTAAAATCTACAATAAACTAAGATGGAAGTTCTCACATCAATATTCGAAGACATTACAGTGCACAGATTGGCAACTTTGAAATTACAAACGTGCTGGCAAGTAGCCAGAGTCCTGGGTGTACCATATAACAGACATTATACGGCAAAAACACCGCTCCATAATACAGAACTTGTTGTTTCCTGATGTCCAAGATGAACCCTTAGTTAACCCTTTAGGGGTCGACAGGCCTTCTCGGAAACCTGTTCCTGGGGTCGAAATTTTTTTTTTTAAATAATTTTATCATATGAAATTATAGAGAATCTTTTTCCGATCCTAATGCCACCAAAATTATGAAATTTGATGGAAAACTAACGGAATTATGCTTTCGCGAAGTTAGCTGTATCAATGACATTTACGCATCAGCGATTTCGCCCACTTTGAGCCCTATTTTCGGCAAATTCCAATGTTTCAGTCTACTCAAATTATAGCTATTTCGCTAGAATTCCATTTCTTCTATCGATTGAGTACAAGAAACCGCCTATTTATCAATTTCAACTACCCAAAATAGTGGTCAGAAAATGGCAATTTGGCCAATTTCACACAAATTTCAAACGATGCCAATTTCAAAATTGGGTTCAGAATAAACAAGGCAGACATTCCTGGCACTAAAATAACATCTTCTCTGTTCATTAGTCACGTCTCCAGGCCCCTCTTACATTACTTTTGCTTTTCATTTTGAATTTTTATTCTCAAAAAAAATATAAGATTTACTGTTATATATACAACTGCATCATTGTAAAAATGGTATAAATAATATCAGAGCACTTGTGCATGAATATTAGACTCGCTAGTTGATGTGTATTGGACGCATGGTGTGATTTGTTTACTCTTGAACATCGTCAAAAACCGAACATTTTTGCTAATTTGAGCTCAATTTCAAGGTACTTTTCATTGTCAAACCAATAAAAATCATCTCAATTTCTGTGATATATCTTCCATTCTATCAAATGAGACCAAGAAAACGAGAATACATTAATAAATACCATACGAAAATAGACTGCAAAGTCGCTGTTTTAAACCAAAAAAAACGGTCAGAGTTTTTTTTCTCTCATTATGCAGTGCGTAGTGCAGGTTTTTTTTATACTGCGCACACTGACCACATAGACCCATTCTTTCATATGTAGGGCTACCAGCCGTTTCCCACTTAATTTGAGGCCGCTAGAATTTAGGCGTACTAGTATGGCACCAACCCCTGCTTGTAAAACGTACTAGTACGGCACCGACCCCGAAAGGGTTAAATCAGAGGATATGAATAGGCTGATCTCACAGATAAATGGCGCTTCACAAGACAGGAGGGAAGCTCTTTTGTCTCCACCCACTGAAGAATTACCTCAAACGTCCAGAGAATCAGTCAAGATGAGACAAACGCCGGGAGTATGGCAGAACCTGTCTCTCCAGCTCTCACGCTATTCTCCAGACTTACTGAATCTGATCAGCCTGGAACAACAGACGGTAATCCTCCATCATCCATGTCG
Organism: Cherax destructor; assembly: GCA_009830355.1. NCBI lineage: Eukaryota > Metazoa > Arthropoda > Malacostraca > Decapoda > Parastacidae > Cherax > Cherax destructor. Next base: position 25,305 of record WNWK01005892.1, read on the forward strand.
ATTCCTTCCGAGACTCTCTCTCAGGAACATTGTGATCGGCTAGAACAAATTCTTCTTCTACAAACTAAACGTCTTGAAGTCCAAAGAAAACTAAATCAAGAGGATTTCGAAAGGGAAACCCTTCGATACCAATGGCAGCTACAAAAGGAAATGACAGAGCATTGGGGGAGAGGTGTTTCCGAAACTTTTGATCTTCACCGAGCTACTTCTCTAGTCTCCAAGTTCAGCAAGACGAATCTTGACTCCTTCTTCGAAGCATTTGAGAACCAGGTGCAAATGATGCACTGGCCCAAGGAACATTGGGCCGCCTTATTACACACGACCCTTATGGGAAAGGCTCAAAGCTGCGCTGCAAATTTGCCGTTCAATCAATATTCAGACTACGATATGGGGAAAAAAAAACATTTTAGACACCGAGTTACTACCAGTGAGCTACCAAAAAGTTTTCCGAAACTTGACTTGACAATCCCATCAATCGTGGCTAAAGTTTGCATGAGAAAAACAAACTGCTTTCGAGAGATGGCGAAGGGCTGCGGATTATTCTACAGTAGAAGAATTGGTTCAAATTATCCTACATGAGGATTTCTTTACTTATCTGCCTGAACGTCTACACACTTACCTGATTGGACATTCTACTTTCAAGCTATCAGAAACTGCGGCTATGGCAGACCATTACAAGGTGACACTACAGTTGACGGACTCCAAGAATTCGGATAAGTTACTGACTCCCCAAAGAAAACCTAATACTCGAGAGAGGAATACTCTTTGGCCCTCCCATGATAGAAAGTCTATACCACTTATGATAGGAAAGAAATTTGGTTCTGGCAGGGAAGAGGCTCCAAAAGCAGAAAGAAGATTGAATCAAGACCTATTCTGTCAGTATTGTAGGAAGACAGGACACCAAAAGAGTCAGTGTTTTAAGAGAAGTAGAGACCTGAAGAATCACCAAGAAAGGACTTACCCAACGCAGGTGATTACTTGCTCTACTGATAAACACTCCAAAACTACTAACTCACAGTTGACTTCATCTCTTCATAATGGCCATCAACCTTGATGACTAGATGTCGGAACATCCTCTGCTAGTCTCGTGCAGGAGGCAATGGCCTCATACCTCTCGAAAGGGAAAGTCGGATAGAACCCAAAAAGGTTAGTTGATATTACCACCTTTCGAGACACAGGTTGTTATATCTCTCTATTAACCCTTTGAGTTTCGGTCACGTACTAGTATGTTATTGCAGCCAGGGTCGGTCACGTACTTGTACTCATAAATTCTAGTACCTTCAAATCTGGTGGAAGAAAGCTGGCAGGCCTACATATGAAAGAATGTGTCTGTGGTCAGTGTGCGCAGTATAAAAAAAATCCTGAATCAAGCAGTGTATAATGAGAAAAAAAAAACTCTGACCATTTTTTTGGTTTAAAACAGCGACTTTCAGGTGTATTTTCGTATGGAATTTATGGTTGTATTCTGGTTTTCTTGGTCTCATTTGATAGAATGGAAGATATATTACAGAAATAGTGATGATTTTGATTAGTTTTACGATGACAAGTACCTTGAAACTGAAGGCAAAGTAGCAAAAATGTTCAATTTTTACCAATGTTCAAGAGTAAACAAATCACGCCTTGCGTCCAATACACATCAACTGGCATGTCTAATATTCTTGTTGCACAAGTGCACTGATATTATTTATACCATTTTTACAATGCTGCAGATGTATACATAACAGTAAATCTTCTATTTTTTCGTGAGAATAAAAATTCAAAATGGAAAGCAAAAGTAATGTTTGAGTGCCAGGAATGTCTGTTTCATTTATTCTGGGCCCTATTTTGAAATTTGTGTGAAATTGGCCAAATTGCCAATTTCTGACCACCTTATTAGGTAGTTGAAATCGGTAAATTGGCAGTTTCTTATACTCAATTGATAGAAAAATAGAGTTCTAGTGAAATAGCTATAATTTTAGTAGACTGAAACATTGGAATTTGCCGAAAATAAGGCTCAAATTGGGTGAAATCGCCGATGCGTAAATACCGCTGATACTGCTAACTTCACGAGAGCATAATTCCATTAGTTTTCCATCAAATTTCACAATTTTGGTGTCGTTATGATCGGAAAAATATTCTCTATTATTTCATAAGTTTTTTTTTTTTTTTTTGGAAAAATTTTCGACCCTGAGAACAAGTTTGGGAGAGGGCCACTCGACCCTCAAAGGGTTAAGGAAGGGAGTGTTACCTGTCAAAGAAAAAAATTACCCTGAGTTAGAAGTGTTGTTAGAGGCGTACGGAGGCGCCCTAATTAAAGTACCTTTATGCAGGGTTTACATGGAGACTTCTCATTATGTTGGTTGGATCACGGTAGGATTGTCCTCCGGGTCATTCCCCATTAACCCTTTCAGGGTTTCGACCGTACTAGTATAGCTTACGCGCCAGGGTTTTCCACAACAGATATTAGAGCCAGGAAAAAAAGACCCCCCCCATAACACCAATACCACCAATCCAACTACATTCATCTTTGCTAATATACAGGGTCTAAAGCCAGCAACAAACAACAAGGTACCTTACATTCGTGGACTGCTTACAGAGTCAAATGCTATGTTTGTGGCTTTCACAGAGACCCACATAAGAGATCACTTGGACAATGAAATATGGATCCCGGGCTACAACCTATACATGTGTGACAGAGTGAACAGGCAAAAAGGGGGGGTTGGCCTGTATATCACAGAGTCACTTATATGTTCAGAACTACTAAATGCCTCAAATGATGTAGTTGAAGTATTAGCAATAAAGGTCGAGAATCAAAACCTGGTCATCGTGGTTGTCTACAAGCCCCCGGATGCAACGTCCCAACAATTCCAGGAACAGCTTCTGAAAATTGACCACTGTCTGGAAAATCTTCCAGCTCCTGCCCCCAACATCTTGCTACTGGGGGATTTCAACCTCAGGCACCTAAAATGGAGGAACATTGCAAACAATGTGGTAGCAGAGATAACACCAGGAGGCAGCTCAGATGAAAATTCACACATGCATGAACTTTTAAATCTCTGCACCAAGTTCACCTTAAACCAGCAAATAGTAGAGCCCACAAGATTAGAGAATACGCTGGACCTCATCTTCACCAACAATGATGATCTGATACGAAATGTCATCATATCAAAAACAACATACTCAGATCACAACATAATAGAGGTCCAGACATGCATGTGGGGAGCCCCAGATCAACAAAATGTGATCAGCCGTGAGGGAGCTTTCTCCAAATTCAACTTCAATAACAAAAACATAAGGTGGGACCAAGTAAACCAAGTCCTAAATGATATAAACTGGGAAGATTGCCTAAGCATCACGGATCCCAACCTATGTCTAGAACAAATTAACTCTGTGGTACTTGTGGTACTTAAGGAAAAGGAGGAGAAGATGCAAACTAGAAAGAGAGAGGCGCTCTCTATACAGGCGAAGGCAAAGAATAACGGAGCGGCTACAGGAGGCCAATATCTCTGAAATACGTAGGGAGACATTAGTCAGAGAAATAGCAAACATCGAATTAAAACTAAAGGAATCTTACAGGAATCAAGAGACACGGGAAGAACTAAAAGCCATAAATGAAATTGAAAGAAACCCTAAGTATTTCTTTTCATATGCAGAATCAAAGTCGAGAACAACAACCAGTATTGGGCCCCTACTTAAACGGGATGGGTCCTACACAGATGACAGCAAGGAAATGAGTGAGTTACTTAAATAGCAAAGAACTACAGACCAATTGCGCTAACGTCACATATCATAAAAATCTTTGAAAGGGTTCTAAGAAGCAAGATCGCCACCCATCTTGATACCCATCAATTGCACAACCCAGGACAGCATGGGTTTAGAGCAGGCCGCTCCTGTCTGTCCCAACTACTGGACCACTACGACAAGGTCCTGGTTGCTCTAGAAGATAAACAGAATGCAGATGTTATATACACAGATTTTGCAAAAGCCTTTGACAAGTGTGACCATGGTGTAATAGCACACAAAATGCGTGATAAAGGAATAACAGGAAAAGTTGGTAGATAGATCTATAATTTCCTAACATGTAGAACACAAAGAGTAGTAGTCAACAGAGTAAAGTCTGAGGCAGCTACTGTGAAAAGCTCTGTTCCACAAGGCACAGTACTTGCTCCCATCTTATTCCTCATCCTCATATCAGACATTGACAGGGATATAAGCCACAGTGCTGTGTCTTCCTTTGCAGATGACACCCGAATCTGTATGACAGTGTCCACCGTTGAAGACACTGCAAGACTCCAAGCAGACATAAACCAAATCTTTAAATGGGCTGCAGAAAACAATATGAAGTTCAATGATGAGAAATTTCAATTACTCAGATACGGAAAACGTGAAGAAATTAAAATCTCATCGGAGTACAAAACTAATTCCAACCACACAATAGAGCGAAAAACTAATGTCAAAGACCTGGGAGTGATCATGTCAGAGGATCTCACCTTCAAGGACCATAACAATGTAGCAATTGCATCTGCTCGAAAAATGACAGGATGGATAATGAGAACCTTCAAAACCAGGGATGCCAAGCCCATGTTGACACTTTACAGATCGCTTGTTCTATCTAGGCTGGAATATTGCTGCACACTAACTGCACCTTTCAAGGCAGGTGAAATTGCTGACCTTGAAAATGTGCAGAGAACCTTCACCGCACGCATAAGTGCGATAAACCACCTCAACTACTGGGAACGCTTGATGTTCCTAAACCTGTACTCTCTAGAACGCAGGCGGGAGAGATACATTATTATATACACATGGAAAATTCTCGAGGGCTTAGTACCAAACTTGCACAAAAAATCACTCCCTACGAAAGCAAAAGACTCGGCAGGCGATGTAACATCCCCCCAATGAAGAGCAGGGGTGCCACTAGCACGTTGAGGGACAACACAATAAGTGTCAGGGGCCCAAGATTGTTCAACTGCCTCCCAGCATACATCAGGGGGATTACCAACAAGCTCCTGGCTGTCTTCAAGCAGGCACTGGACAGGCACCTCAAGTCGGTACCTGATCAGCCGGGCTGTGGTTCGTACGTTGGACTGCGTGCGGGCAGCAGTAACAGCCTGGTTGATCAGGCTCTGGTCCAACATGAGGCCTGGTCACAGACCGGGCCGCGGGGGCGTTGATCCCTGGAATTCTCTCCAGGTATGTGGACATACTAGTACGTATAAATTCTAGTGGCTTAAAATCGAGGGGGACAGAATGGGTCTGTGCGGTCAGTGTGCGCACTATAAAAAAATTCCTGCACCACACAGTGCATAATGAGGAAAGAAAAACTGACCATGTTTTTGGTTTAACCCTTTGGGGGTCCACAGGCCCTCTCCGAAACTCGTTCTCAGGGTCCAAAAATTTAAAAAAAAAATTATTTTTTCTTATGAAATTATATTTTTTTTCTAAATCTAATAGGCTAAAAAATACTTTTTTGTGATCAATACTTACCGAGATATAGAGGATTGAAGTTGACCAAAATTGAACCGCTACCGGCAACATCGCCGACTGCCTGTCACCCGGTAATAGTTTATTTATTTTTTTATACTTTTTTATTTTATTTTTTAAAATTTTATTTTGTCAAGTAACTTTTATGTCCTGTGAGACCAATATAAACCATATTTTGTATATATACACTCCTTGTATACTACACAATAACTGCTGGCTGGCTTGCTGACCAGCTGGCTGGCTGGCTAGTTGACCTGCTAGCTGGCTGGCTAGCTGACCTGCTAGCTGGCTGGCTGGCTGGCTGGATCATTGTGCCCTCATCAAATGTCAAAATTAATTTGTTTAGCGATAATAAGAAGATAGGACGTTCACCCCTCATCAATGTCACTGCTGTAATTAGATTAGTGATAAGACTGGGGTCCTCTATGCGCCAGCTGCTCACAATAATTATTATTATGTATTATTATTATTTTCTCCCTATATCCTAGGTAATTTACACTATGTATAATTGTATTTATGTGTTCCTGTGAGATAGACTCAGCCAGCCAGTCAGCCAGCTGTCCATCCATCCAGACGGCTGTCCATCCATCCAGCCAGCCAGCTGTTCAGCCAGCCAGATGGTCAGTAAGACAGCCAGCCAGCCAGATGGTCAGCAAGCCAGCCAGCCAGCCAGATGGTCAGCAAGCCAGCCAGCCAGGGAGCCAGCCAGCCCCAGTCGCCGGCACAATTCCAAACATTCGCCAGAAACAGAACTCTCTGGAACACTTTTTTGAGCAACAGGGGTCCATTGACTCTCAAGCTGGTCCTAGTGGCATTAAAAAACAAAGAAGGGAAGTAACACAGGGAAAGGACTTGGTACCTGAAGTCTTTATGGAAGGGGATTTCCCTTCCAAACAAAAGCAACTCTTCCATCCTCTCCCCTCCTCCCATCTTCCACACATCAACAATTCTTCAATAAAGGTAAGTGACATGTTATTATTGTTTTATTCTTCATGTCTCATTGTTTTCTGTGTAATTTAATGTATATTTAATGTACAAAAATATTTTATTTTAATACTTTTGGGTGTCTAAAACGGATTAATTTTTTTTTATTAACAAGGCAGGGTGGCCCAAAAAGAAAAACTTTCATTGTCATTCACTCCATCACTGTCTTGCCAGAGGGTGCTTTACACTACAGTTATAAAACTGCAACATTAACACCCTCCTTCAGAGTGCAGACACTGTACAGTGGTCCCTCGGTTTTCGTGCATCTCCAAACTCAAACATTTATGTAAGTGTATTTTCGTAAGTGCTGTTGCAAGTGTATTTTTGGGGGTCTGAAATAGACTAACCTACGTGACATTATTTCTTAAGGAAGTAAATTCGTTCGCTAATGGCACTTGAGCAGCATACTGGAACGAATTTTCGGCGAAAACCGAGGGACCACTGTACTTCCCATCTCCAGGACTCAAGTCCGGCCTGCCGGTTTCCCTGAATCCCTTCATAAATGTTACTTTGCTCACACTCCAACAGCACGTCAAGTATTAAAAACCATTTGTCTCCATTCACTCCTATCAAATACGCTCACACATGCTTGCTGGAAGTCCAAGCCCCTCGCACACAAAACCTCCTTTACCCCCTCCCTCCAGCCTTTCCTAGGCCGACCCCTACCCCACCTTCCCTCCACTACAGATTTATACACTCTCGAAGTCATTGTGTCTCGTTCCTTTCTCTCTACATGTCCGAACCACCTCAACAACCCCTCCTCAGCTCTCTGGATAATAGTTTTGGTAATCCGCACCTCCTCCTAATTTCCAAACTCCGAATTCTCTGCATTATATTCACACCACACATTGACCTCACACATGACATCTCCACTGCCTCCAGCCTTCTCCTCATTCCAACATTCATCACCCATGCTTCACACCCATATAAGAGTGTTGGTATAACTATAATCTCATACATTCCCTCTTTACTTCCATGGACAAAGTTCTTTGTCTCCACAGACTCAAGTGCTCCACTCACCCTTTTCCCCTCATCAATTCTATGATTCACCTCATCCTTCATAGACCCATCTGCTGACATGTTCACTCCCAAATATCTGAATACATTCACCTCCTCCATACTCTCTCCTCCAATCTGATATCCAATCTTTCATCGCCTAATCTTTTTGTTATCCTCATCACCTTACTCTTTCCTATATTCACTTTCAATTTCCTTCTTTTACACACCCTACCAAATTCATCCACCAACCTCTGCAACTTCTATTCAGAATCTCCCAAAAGCACAGTGTTATCAGCAAAAAGCAACTGTGACAACTCCCACTTTGTATTTGATTCTTTATCTTTTAACCCCACACCTCTTGCAAAGACCCTCGCATTCACTTCTCTTACAACCCCATCTATAAATATATTGAACAACCACGGTGACATCACACATCCTTGTCTAAGGCCCACTTTTACTGGGAAATAGTCCCCCTCCCTCCTACACACACTAACCTGAGCCTCACTATCCTCATAAAAACTCTTCACTGCTTTCAGTAACCTACCTCCTATTCCATACACCTGCAACATCTGCCACATTGCCCCCCTATCCACCCGGATTAATTTTATTTCCATTATTTCTTATGGGGAAAATAGAATCGGATAACGATATTTTCGGTTACCGATAAGATAAGCCCTCTGGAAAGGAATAATATCGTTAAGGATTAATATCGTTAACCGGGGGTCCACTGTATGTAAAAAGCAGCTTGTTATGCAGAGCATTTCCTGCAAATTAGGTCAATTTTGCCACAGGATGCAACCCACGCCAGTCGATTAACACCAAGACATCCATTTTATACTGATGGGTGAACATGCACAGCAGGTATCTTATAGAAACATGTCTTAATGTTTTCCAGCCATACTGTGGATTCGAACTCTGGACCTCAGTGTGTGAACTGAGTGTGCTAGCGATCGAGCTACAAAACACCTTAACCCTTTGACTGTTTCGGTCATATATATATGTCTTACGAGCCAATGTGTTTGACATATATACAGTGGACCCCCGAGTATAGGTCGTAATCCGTTCCAGGAGCTACGCCTTAACTCGAACTGGCCTAAAGTCGAAGCATTATTTCCCATAAGAAATAATGTAAATACAATTAATCCGTTCCAGACACCCAAAAATATTCACAAAAAAATAATTTTGTATTAACTATAGTTTTACATACATTAAACACGTAATAACAACACTTAATAACACATAATAACAAGAAATAACATTTACTTACCTTTGTTACAAAATGACACGATATCTATCAGTAATAGACATCTCCAGTGAACACTAGAAACGATAGCCCTTCTAGCATCCAGCCTGTTACTGGGCTTTTGCAACAAAGTCAGTATCCTGGTCCAGTTATCCGATATATTCAATAGTCACCAAGAGGATTACAACTGATAGGGTACTAACCAAAGAAATACAGTGGTCCTTGGTTTTCGCCGAAAATTTGTTCCAGAATGCTGCTCAAGTGCCATTACCGAACAATTTACTTCCTTAAGAAATAATGTCATGTAAGGTTAGTCTATTTCAGACCCCCAAAAATACACTTGCAAAAGCACTTAAAAAATACACTTACATAAATGCTTGAGTTTGGAGATGACGGAAAACCAAGGGACCACTGTACAGTCATCCCTCCATTTTCGTGTTTAATCTGTTCCTGAGGGAGGCACTAAAACTGAAACCCACGAAAACTGAAACCATTTTTCCAATAAGAAATAATGGAAATTCAATTAATCCGTTCCAGAAACCCAGAAGTTTGGACAAAAATTTTTTGGGGGCCTTAAAGATAGATTTACATGCACAAATGAATGAAATGAATGTGGCACTTACCCTTACTGAAGACTGATGTTGCTGGATGGAAGAGAGATAGGAGGGGAGAGGGTAGAGACCCTAATTTTGGTAGGGAATCCCCTCCATAAGGACTCTAGGTACCAAGTCCTCATCTGGGGTCACTTCCCTTCTTTGTCTTTTAATCCCACTAGGACCAGCTTGAGAGTCACTGCACACCTGTGGCACTAAATATCTCTCCAGAGAGCTGTGTCTGGCGGCTCTTTAAAATGTCCCTAAAATTGGACATGGAATTGTCATTGTAAAAGTAGCCAGCACGGATTGCAACATCTTTGTCAGGGTGATGTTCCTGCACAAATGATTGCACCCTACTCCACATTGCACAAATCTCCTTAATCTCTGAAGAAGGCACCTTACATCTCTCGTCCTCCACTGAAGCAATTTCCTCAGATCTGTTTTGTTGTTATTGCAGCTCAAGCTCTTGCAGCTCTTCAGTGGTTAGATCTTCATTGTGGTTCTCCACCAACTCTTCCACATCTTCGCCACTCAGATCCAACCCCATGCAATTCCCCAATGCCACAATACTTTCCACAACTTCCACAGGCTCCTCAGGGCCAGCCCCAAACCCTTCAAAATCCCTCTCTGGGACACAATCTGGCCACAACTTTCTCCAAGCAGAGTTCATCGTCCTGGAAGTCACTCCCTGCCAAGCTTTATCTATAAGGCCTATGCAATGGAAGATATCGAAGTGATCCTTCCAGAACTCTTTTAGGGTCAATTTAGTGTCATTGGTCACATCAAAACACCTTTGAAACATTGCTTTGGTGTACAGTTTTTTGAAGTTTGCAATGACCTGCTGGTCCATGGGCTGGAGGAGAGGAGTGGTGTTAGGAGGCAAGAACTTCACTGTTACAAATTTGAAATCCTTAGACATTTGGTCGTCCAAGTCTTGAGGATGACCAGGAGCATTGTCCATTACCAGGAGGCACTTAAGTGGCAATTTATTGTCCAATAGATATTTCTTCACACTGGGGCCAAACACTTGATTAAACCATTCCAGGAAAATTTCCCTAGTGACCCATGCCTTAGCATTAGACTTCCAAAACACACACAATTTACTCTTGTCAACACTGTAGTTCCTGAACACTGGGATTTTCAGAGTGATACACCAGTAAAGGCTTCACTTTAAAATCCCCACTAGCATTACCACACAACATGAGAGTTAGCCTGTCTTTCATAGGCTTGTGTCCTCGCATTGCCTTTTCCTCCTGCGTGATGTAGGTCCTCCTTGGCATTTTCTTCCAAAAGAGGCCTGTTTCGTCACAATTAAACACTTGTTGGGGTTTGAAATTTTCAGCCTCTACATATTTTTTAAAGTTGCGCACAAATTTTTCAGCCCCTTCTTTATCTGAACTGGCACCCTCACCATGCCTTACAATACTGTGCATGCCAGTTCGCCTCTTAAGTTTTTTGAACCAGCCTTTGCTGGCCTTAAATTCATCAACAACAACACTGGTTTCAGGCATTTTTCTTTACAAGATCGGCATGCAACTGCCTTGCTTTTTCACGTATGATGGATTGCACAACACTGTCACCCACTAGCAGTTTTTTGTTTATCCACAGCAACAACAATTTCTCCATATTTTCTATTGTTTGTGATCTCTGTTTTGTTATTGTATTCACCCCTTTCGCAACATTAGCTTCAGTGATTGCTTTTCTCTTATACACAATGGAACCGATGGTTGTTGGGGCTTTCTTGTATATCCTGGCGAGCTCGGCAATACATACACCACTATCATATTTTTCTATTATTTCTTTCTTTAGTTATATGGTGTTCCTCACTTTCTTTACCAAAGAAGTGGCACTAGGAGCTTTCTTTGGGCCCATGATAGCTTATTTAGTAGTCACACAATAATCAATGCCCAAAAACAATGAATTGTTAATAAATGTTTTGTATAAACTCCTGGGGTGATGTTCACTCAAGCGTAAACAATGCTAGACTGAGTGACAATGTGCATGGGAGGTGTGGGGGTGGCGGGCCTACGGCCTTTGTATGTGCGCGGCACTGGTGGACAGGTCCCATATGGTCGGCGAAAACTAAAACAATCGGCGAAAACCGAGACAAATTTTCCCTGAAAAAAGTCGGCGAAAACCAAAATCGGCGAAAACTGGGACAATCGAAAACCAAGGGATGACTGTATGTCATTATGTATGAGAGAACTGGCGGTAGTGTTGCTGTTGTTGTTGGGTATAAGGGCCACTGCTGGTGGAGGGAGGTGAGTTTATTGTTGGGAGGCAGGACAAAATGCTTCAATTTGACACTAATATCAGCTCTTCGGCTTATTTATCTATCACAATTCATCTAAAATGACATAATAAACAATATTAATAACATGGAAACATGATATATACTCTAGAATGAATAAAATATGTCATTATGTATGAGAGAACTGGCAGTAGTGTTGTTTTGTTGGATATATGGGCCACTGCTGGTGGAGGTCGGTGGCAGCAGCGGCCGCCACCAGCTCTATTCACACAATGTACATAATTTATAAATAAGAAATATTTACACTTTAATTTATAAATAAATATTTACACTTTAATTTATAAATAAGAAATATTCACACTTCTATAAATAAGAAAGATTTACATTTACCTTGGAGATGTTGGCAGAGGGCAGCTCTAGTCTCAGTGTCCCTATATTCCTCAAACAATGGAGGAGTTAGGTTTCATGTCATCATTTTTCTATCGATTAATGGCTTAACTTACTTGCTACTCTGTTAATACTACACTTTATCGTCGGCTGTTACTATAGCCTTTATCGACTCCACTTTGATACTTTGCTACAATTTCTTTCTTTAATTCTATGGTGTTCCTCACTTTCTTTACCAAAGGACTGACACTAGAGCTTTCTTTGGGCCCGTGGTGGCTTATTTAGCAGTCACACAATAATCAAGGGCCAAAAAGTGGATTGTTAAGAAATGTTTTGTATGAACTCGCAGGATAATGTTCACTCAACCAGAAACAATGCTACATTGCCTAAGAATGTGCGTGGGAGGCGGGCTTGCGGGCTTTGCATGTGCGCTGGGCACTGGACAGGTTCTGTACCATGAACGAAAACGGGGGTAAAATGTCCCCGAAAAAACTGCACGAAAACTGAAACACACGAAAACAGAGATACACGAAAACGGAGGGTTGACTGTAAATTAGATTTGTCCGTTTAGACCCCCAAAAATACACTTACAAAGGCACTTACAAAAATACACTTACATAATTGTTCGAGTTTGGAGCAGTACGTAAACCGGGGGTCCACTATAAAAAAAAATTAGTGCCCTATTTTATAGGGCTTTGGGCACCCCCTCTCCTATAAAATTGGTAAGACATAAAATGTAATAGTTGAAATCAGATGAAAGACGAAGAGTTAGGTTTTCGAAATACAGAGAGTTTTGAGCTTACTGTCAATAGATTGCATTATACAAAATGTTGAAATACAGTAGACCGTCATTTAGCACGAGTTTATGTGGCACGATTTGGCTATTGCACGATTGAAGAATTACAGCACATTTTTATCTAACACGATGTAAAATTAACTTTTCACTGTTCGCGGGAGGGGAAAACATTTTAAGTACGCTGTCGCCCGCGGTGGGTTGCACCATTGACTCAGTGGGGGAGACCTACTGCTATTCCCCGCCACACTCAGCCACCCACACCACCCTCCCAGCCTTCAGTTTGGTTCATACTCATGATGGACGACAATAATCGGGAAGCTCGCTGTGTTTATTTACAAACATTTTCTCATTTTCTTCGCATTTTGATAAATCTGCCAAACAATCATGACACTCAGTAAGCATACAAGTGTTCCTGCAAGTGACTGACTTACTGAATGACTTGACTGACTTACTGAATGATTTGACTGACTTACTGAATGACTTGACTGACTTACTGAATGACTTGACTGACTTACTGAATGACTTGACTGACTTACTGAATGACTTGACTGACTTACTAAATGACTTGACTTACTAAATGACTTGACTGACACTAAAGACTTGACTGACTTACTGAATGACTTGACTGACTTACTGAATGACTTGACAGACTTATTGAATGACTTGAATGACTTGACTGACTTACTGAATGACTTGACTGACTTACTGAATGACTTACTGAATGACTTGACTGACTTACTGAATGACGACTGACTTACTGAATGACTTGACTGACTTACTGAATGCTTGACTGACTTACTGAATGACGACTGACTTACTGAATGGCTTGACTGACTTACTGAATGGCTTGACTGACTTACTGAATGGCTTGACTGACTTACTGAATGACTTGACTGACTTACTGAATGACTTGACTGAATGACTTACTGACTGAATTTGGGTGTCTTTATCATCCTGTTACATTATTTATGTTATACCTAATATTATTCTGGAATAAATATGATTGGTTGATAACTTATTGATAGTAATAAGTATTATACAGTGGACCCCTGGTGTTCGTGATGCTCCAAACTCGAACATTTATGTAAGTGCATATATGTAAGTGATTTTAAGTGTATTTTTTGGGGTCAAAAAGGACTAGTCTAATTTATATTATTCCTTATGGGAATAAATTCGTTTGGTAATGGCACTTGAACAGCATTCTGGAACGAAAAAAATCACGAAAACCAGGGGTCCACTGTACAATATTTTATAGTGTGGTGAGCTCACACCTCCACACGTCCATGAGTAACTGATGCTGAGAGAGAGTGCTCTGCTCCTGCCTTCTCTCTCTCTCATAGCCCCGCCTACCCTTCAATACCTCTATATAATATCAGTTTTTATTAATTTGTACATCTTTATCATGCATCTACGTTATTTATGCTATACCTAATACAGTGGTACCCCGTGTTTCGGTCTGTCCGAATAACAGTTGTTTCGTGTAAAGGTTGCTTTTTTTGGTCTTTATTTTTCTCGTGTAGCGGTTCATACCAGACCTGTTCATCTGCCTGCGTTTGCATGCCTCGCCGCGCAGGACGCCAGTCTATCATTGTTTTCACTTGAGTGAACAATACCCAGCGTGCTCTTTCAAACATTCACAATACATTTGTTGTGTTTATTGGTGGTTTAGTGATTGTCACTGTAAAATAATTCACCATGGGTCCAAAGAAGCTTCCTAGTTTCACCCCTGTTGTAGCATTCATGCAGGGAGTGTAGCATTCATGCAGGGAGTGTAGTATTCATGCAGGGAGTGTAGTATTCATGCAGGGAGTTTAGGATTCATGCAGGGAGTTTAGCATTCATGCAGGGAGTGTAGCATTCATGCAGGGAGTGTAGCATTCATGCAGGGAGTGTAGCATTCATGCAGGGAGTGTAGCATTCATGCAGGGAGTGTAGCATTCATGCAGGGAGTGTAGCATTCATGCAAGGAGTGTAGCATTCATGCAGGCAGTGTAGCATTCATGCAGGGAGTGTAGCATTCATGCAGGGAGTGTAGCATTCATGCAGGGAGTGTAGCATTCATGCAGGAGTGTAGCATTCATGCAGGAGTGTAGCATTCATGCAGGGAGTGTAGCATTCATGCAGGGAGTGTAACAGGCATGCAGGGAGTGTAACAGGCATTCAGGGAGTGTAACAGGCATTCAGGGAGTGTAACAGGCATTCAGGGAGTGTAACAGACATGCAGGGAGTGTAGCAGGCATGCAGGGAGTGTAGCAGGCATGCAGGGAGTGTAGCAGGCATGCAGGGAGTGTAGCAGGCATGCAGGGAGTGTAGCAGGCATGCAGGGAGTGTAGCAGGCATGCAGGGAGTGTAGCAGGCATGCAGGGAGTGTAGCAGGCATGCAGGGGGTGTAGCAGGCATGCAGGGAGTGTAGCAGGCATGCAGGGAGTGTAGCAGGCATGCAGGGAGTGTAGCAGGCATGCAGGGAGTGTAGCAGGCATGCAGGGAGTGTAGCAGGCATGCAGGGAGTGTAGCAGGCATGCAGGGAGTGTAGCAGGCATGCAGGGAGTGTAGCAGGCATGCAGGGAGTGTAGCAGGCATGCAGGGAGTGTAGCAGGCATGCGGGGAGTGTAGCAGGCATGCGGGGAGTGTAGTATTCATGCGGGGAGTTTAGGATTCATGCGGGGAGTTTAGCATTCATGCGGGGAGTGTAGCATTCATGCGGGGAGTGTAGCATTCATGCGGGGAGTGTAGCATTCATGCGGGGAGTGTAGCATTCATGCGGGGAGTGTAGCATTCATGCAGGCAGTGTAGGATTCATGCAGGGAGTGTAGCATTCATGCAGGGAGTGTAGCATTCATGCAGGGAGTGTAGCATTCATACAGGGAGTGTAGCATTCATGCAGGGAGTGTAACAGGCATGCAGGGAGTGTAACAGGCATTCAGGGAGTGTAACAGACATGCAGGGAGTGTAGCAGGCATGCAGGGAGTGTAGCAGGCATGCAGGGAGTGTAGCAGGCATGCAGGGAGTGTAGCAGGCATGCAGGGAGTGTAGCAGGCATGCAGGGAGTGTAGAAGGCATGCAGGGAGTGTAGCAGGCATGCAGGGAGTGTAGCAGGCATGCAGGGAGTGTAGCAGGCATGCAGGAGTGTAGCAGGCATGCAGGGAGTGTAGCAGGCATGCAGGGAGTGTAGCAGGCATGCAGGGAGTGTAGCAGGCATGCAGGGAGTGTAGCAGGCATGCAGGAGTGTAGCAGGCATGCAGGGAGTGTAGCAGGCATGCAGGGAGTGTAGCAGCATGCAGGAGTGTAGCAGGCATGCAGGAGTGTAGCAGGCATGCAGGAGTGTAGCATTCATGAGGAGTGTAGCATTCATGCAGGAGTTTAGCATTCATGCAGGGAGTTTAGCATTCATGCAGGAGTTTAGCATTCATGCAGGGAGTTTAGCATTCATGCAGGGAGTGTAGCATTCATGCAGGGAGTGTAGCAGGCATGCAGGGAGTGCAGCAGACATGCAGGGAGTGTAGTATTCATGCAGGGAGTGTAGTATTCATGCAGGGAGTGTAGCATTCATTCAGGGAGTGTAGCATTCATGCAGGGAGTGTAGCATTCATGCGGGGAGTGTAGCATTCATGCAGGAGTGTAGTATTCATGCAGGAGTGTAGCATTCATGCAGGAGTGTAGCATTCATGCAGGGAGTGTAGCAGGCATGCAGGGAGTGTAGCAGGCATGCAGGGAGTGTAGCAGGCATGCAGGAGTGTAGCATTTATAGGGAGTGTAGCATTCATGCAGGGAGTTTAGCATTCATGCAGGAGTTTAGCATTCATGCAGGAGTTTAGCATTCATGCAGGAGTTTAGCATTCATGCAGGAGTGTAGCATTCATGCAGGGAGTGTAGCAGGCATGCAGGAGTGCAGCAGGCATGCAGGGAGTGTAGTATTCATGCAGGGAGTGTAGTATTCATGCAGGGAGTGTAGCATTCATTCAGGGAGTGTAGCATTCATGCAGGGAGTGTAGCATTCATGCAGGAGTGTAGCATTCATGCAGGGAGTGTAGCATTCATGCAGGGAGTGTAGCATTCATGCAGGAGTGTAGCATCATGCAGGGAGTGTAGCAGGCATGCAGGAGTGTAGCATTGCATGCAGGAGTGTAGCATTCATGCAGGGAGTGTAGCATTCATGCAGGAGTGTAGCATTCATGCAGGGAGTGTAGCATCATGCAGGGAGTGTAGCATTCATGCGGGGAGTGTAGCATTCATGCAGGGAGTGTAGCAGCATGCAGGGAGTGTAGCAGGCATGCAGGGAGTGTAGCAGGCATGCAGGAGTGTAGCAGGCATGCAGGGAGTGTAGCAGGCATGCAGGAGTGTAGCAGGCATGCAGGGAGTGTAGCAGGCATGCAGGAGTGTAGCAGGCATGCAGGGAGTGTAGCAGGCATGCAGGGAGTGTAGCAGGCATGCAGGGAGTGTAGCATTCATGCAGGGAGTGTAGCAGGCATGCAGGGAGTGTAGCAGGCATGCAGGGAGTGTAGCATTCATGCAGGGCATGTAGCAGGCATCCAGGGAGTGTAGCAGGAAGGCAGGGAATGGGGATTCCTCTTCCAAACACTAACCCCTTCCCCTGTCCTTCCTATCTTCCAGATGCCAGCAACTCTGTTCAATAAAGGTAAGTAAATGTTATTTATTATTTAGTTAGTATGTGTATGTAAAAGCATATAGTTAATCTTTACAAAATTATTTTTTTGTGAATATTTTTGGATGTCTGGAACGGATTAACCCTTTGAGGGTCTAAGTCGTAGATCTACGCATTCCCCACTGGGTCCAAGAATTTAAAAAAAAAAAAAAAAATTTCTCATGAAATGGTAGAAAATCTGTTTCTAAAGGTAATAAAGCAAAAAGTATGAAATTTGGTAAAAAACTGACGAAATTACACTCGCAAATTTGACTGTCAGTGATATTTACATTTCAGCCATTTTGCCTACTTTGACCGCTATTTTAGGCCAATTACATTATTCCAGTTGACCAAATTCTTAGCTATTTCGTTAGTATTACTTCGATTTTATTGATTGAGCACAAGAAACTGCCCAATCAACTTTTTCAAGTAGCCAATAAAGTGATCAGAAATTGGTATTTTCACCAATTTTACACTAAGTTCAAAATATTCCAATTTCAAAACTGCATACAGAATAAACAGTTCAGGCATTCCTGGCACTAAAATAATATTTCTTATGTTCATTAGTTATGTTTCCAGGCTTTACACTTGAATTCCATTTTGATTTTTTATTTACATAAAGAATTGTTATTTACACCAAAAAATAGATAAATTACTCTTATGCAATATTGTAATAATTGTATAAACTATCAGTGCATTTGTAAACATATATTACACCCACCAGTTGACGTTTATTGGTCGCGTTATGTGATTTGTTTACTCTTGAAAATCAGCAAAAATCAAACATTTCCACTACTTTGAGCTCAATTAGAAGCTATTTTCAGTACTAAAAATAATCAAAATCATCTTTATTTCTGTAATATATCTTCCATTCTATCAAATGAGACCACGAAACCGTGAATACAATCGTAAAAACCACATGAAAATACACCACAAATTTGCTGTTTTAACCCTTTCAGGGTCCAAGGCCATTTTTGGAAGGGGTGAGCCAGTGTCCAAGAATTTAAAAAAAAAATTCTTATTTTTTTCTTATGAAATGGTAGAGAATCTTTTTCTGAAGGTAATAAAACAAAAAGTACATAATTTGATTGAAAAATGACGAAATTATTCTCTCGCGAATTTTGATGTGTCAGCGATATTTAGGCATCGGCAATTTTGCCAACTTTGACTCCCATTTTAGACCAATTACATTATTCCAGTCGACCAAATTCTTAGCTACTTCACTAGTATTACTTCTATTCTATCGCTTGAGCATAAGAAATTGCCCAATCAACTGTTTCAATTACAAAATAAAGTGATTGGAAATTGGTAATTTAGCCAATTTAACTCAAAGTTCAAAATATTCCAATTTCAAAATAGGGTGCAGAAAAAATAATGCAGGCATTCCTGGCACTAAACTAACATTTCCTCTGTTCATTAGTTACGTTTTCAGTCTTTACAAATGAATTCCATTTTGATTTTTTATTCACATTATTCACAGTTTCAGGTGACTGTGAAACAGAAACCTGAAACTGTTTTACATGATGGTAGGATTGCTGGTGTCATTTTTTTGTCTCATAAACACGCTGGATAACAGGTATATCTAGCTACTTCTACTTACACTTTAGGTCACACTACACAGGCATGCACATGCATATATATACATACACACATCTAGGTTTTTCTTCTTTTTCTTAATAGCTCTTGTTCTTTTTATTTTCTCTGTTGTCCATGGGGAAGTGGAAAAGAATCTTTCCTCCGTAAGCCATGCGTGTCATATGAGGTGACTAAAATGCCGGGAGCAATGGGCTTGTAACCCCTTCTCCTGTACACATTTACTAAAAAAGAGAAGAGAAACTTTATAAAACTGGGTTGTTTGAATGTGCGTGGATGTAGTGCGGACGATAAGAAAGAGATGATTGCTGATGTTATGAATGAAAAGAAGTTGGATGTCCTGGCTCTAAGCGAAACAAAGCTGAAGGGGGTAGGCGAGTTTCAGTGGGGAGAAATAAATGGGATTAAGTCAGGAGTATCTGAGAGAGTTAGAGCTAAGGAAGGGGTAGCAATAATGTTGAAGGATCAGTTATGGAAGGAGAAGAGGGAATATACATGTGTAAATTCAAGGATTATGTGGATTAAAATAAGGGTCGGATGCGAAAAGTGGGTCATAATAAGCGTGTATGCACCTGGAGAAGAGAGGAGTATAGAGGAGAGAGAGATTTTGGGAGATGTTAAGCGAATGTATAGGAACTTTAGAACCAATTGAGAGAGTAATTGTGGTAGGGGACCTAAATGCTAAAGTAAGAGAAACATGTAGAGAGAGTGTGGTAGGTAAGTTTGGGGTGCCAGGTGTAAATGATAATGAAAGCCCTTTGATTGAACTTTGTATGGAAAGTGGTTTAGTTATAGGTAATACATATTTTAGGAAGAAGAGGATAAATAAGTATACAAGATATGATGTAGGGCATAATGACAGTAGTTTGTTGGACTATGTATTGGTAGATAAAAGACTGTTGAGTAGACTTCAGGATGCACATGTTTATAGAGGGACCACAGATATATCAGATCACTTTTTAGTTATAGCTACAGTGTGAGTAAAAGGTAGATGGGATACAAGGAAAATAGAAGCAGTAAGTAAGAGAGAGGTGAAGGTTTATAAACTAAAAGAGGAGGCAGTCAGGGTAAGATATAAGCAACTATTGGAGGATAGATGGGCTAGTGAGAGTGTAGGCAATGGGGTCGAAGATGTATGGGGTAGATTTAAAAATGTAGTGTTAGAGTGTTCAGCAGAAGTTTGTGGTTACAGGCGAGTGGGTGCGGGAGGGAAGAAGAGCGATTGGTGGAATGATGATGTAAAGAGAGTAAGTAGTAAGGGAGAAAAAGTTAGCACATGAGAGGTTTTTACAAAGTAGAAGTGATGCAAGGAGGGAAGAGTATATATAGAGAAAAAGAGAGGTTAAGAGAGTGGTGAAGCAATGTAAAAAGAGAGCAAATGAGAGAGTGGGTGAGATGTTATCAACAAATTTTGTTGAAAATAAGAAAAAGTTTTGGAGTGAGATTAATAAGTTGAGGAAGCCTAGGGAACAAATGGATTTGACAGTTAAAAATAGGAGAGGAGAGTTATTAAATGGAGAGTTAGAGGTATCGGGAAGATGGAGGGAATATTTTGAGGAGTTGTTAAATGTTGATGAAGACAGGGAAGCTGTGATTTCGTGTATAGGGCAAGGAGGAATAACATCTTTTAGGAGTGTGGAAGAGCCAGTTGTGAGTGTGGGGGAAGTTCGTGAGGCAGTGGGTAGAATGAAAGGGGGTAAGGCAGCTGGGATTGATGGGATAAAGATAGAAATGTTTAAAGCAGGTGGGGATATAGTTTTGGAGTGGTTGATGCTCTTATTTAATAAATGTTTGGAAGAGGGTAAGGTAACTAGGGATTGGCAGAGAGCGTGTATTGTTCCTTTGTATAAAGGCAAAGGGGACAAAAGAGAGTTCAAAAATTATAGGGGAATAAGTCTGTTGAGTATACATACCTGATAAAGTGTATGGTAGAGTTATTATTGAAAGAATTAAGAGTAAGACAGAAAGTAGGATAGCAGATGAACAAGGGGGCTTTAGGAAAGGTAGGGGGTGTGTAGACCAAGTGTTTACAGTGAAACATATAGGTGAACAGTATTTGGATAAGGGTAAAGAGGTTTTTGTGGCATTTATGGATTTGGAAAAGGCGTATGATAGGGTGGATAGGGGGGCAATGTGGCAGATGTTGCAGGTGTATGGAATAGGAGGTAGGTTACTGAAAGCAGTGAAGAGTTTTTATGAGGATAGTGAGGCTCAGGTTAGAGTGTGTAGGAGGGAAGGGGACTATTTCCCAGTAAAAGTGGGCCTTAGACAAGGATGTGTGATGTCACCGTGGTGTTTCAATATATTTATAGATGGGGTTGTAAGAGAAGTGAATGCGAGTGTCTTGGCAAGAGGTGTGGGGTTAAAAGATAAAGAATCAAATACAAAGTGTGAGTTGTCACAGTTGCTTTTTGCTGATGACACTGTGCTTTTGGGAGATTATGAAGAGAAGTTGCAGAGGTTGGTGGATGAATTTGGTAGGGTGTGTAAAAGAAGAAATTGAAGGTGAAAGTAGGAAAGAGTAAGGTGATGAGGATAACAAAAAGATTAGGTGACGAAAGATTGGATATCAGATTGGAGGGAGAGAGTATGGAGGAGGTGAATGTATTCAGATATTTGGGAGAGGACATGTCAGCAGATGGGTCTATGAAGGATGAGGTGAATTATAGAATTGATGAGGGGAAAAGGGTGAGTGGAGCACTTCGGAGTCTGTGGAGACAAAGAACTTTGTCCATGGAAGTAAAGAGAGGAATGTATGAGAGTATAGTTATACCAACACTATTATATGGGTGTGAAGCATGGGTGATGAATGTTGCAATGAGGAGAAGGCTGGAGGCAGTGGAGATGTCATGTCTGAGGTCAATGTGTGGTGTGAATATAATGCAGAGAATTTGGAGTTTGGAAATTAGGAGGAGGTGCGGGATTACCAAAACTATTATCCAGAGAGCTGAGGAGGGATTGTTGAGGTGGTTCGGACATGTAGAGAGAATGGAACGAGACAGAATGACTTCGAGAGTGTATAAATCTGTAGTGGAGGGAAGGCGTGGTAGGGGTCGGCCTAGGAAAGGCTGGAGGGAGGGGGTAAAGGAGGTTTTGTGTGCGAGGGGCTTGGACTTCCAGCAAGCATGTGTGAGAGTATTTGATAGGAGTGAATGGAGACAAATAGTTTTTAATACTTGACGTGCTATTGGAGTGTGAGCAAAGTAACATTTATGAAGGGATTCAGGGAAACCGGCAGGCCGGACTTGAGTCCTGGAGATGGGAAGTACAGTGTCTGCACTCTGAAGGAGGGGTGTTAATGTTGCAGTTTTATAACTGTAGTGTAAAGCACCCCTCTGGCAAGACAGTGATGGAGTGAATGATGATGAAAGTTTTTCTTTTTCGGGCCACCCTGCCTTGGTGGGAATCGGCCGATGTGTTTATAAAATAATAAAATAATGAATTTTTATTCAAACCAAAAAATGGAAGATTTACTGTTATGCAATATTGTAATAATTGTACAAATTATATCACCACATTTGTGAACGTATATTAGACCCACCAGCTGGCGCATATTAGAAGTGTGAGGTCATTTGTTTACTCTTGAACATCGGTAAAAATTGAACATTTCCGCTACTTTGAGCTCAGTTTGAAGCCATTTCCATTACTAAAACCAATCAAAATCATCTCTATATCTGTAATATATCATTCATTCTATCAAATAAGACCAAGAAATCGCAAATGCATCTATAAGAAGTATACGAGAAAACACTGCAAAGTCGCTGTTTTAATTGAAAATTACGGTTTCAGTTTTTTCTCTCATTATGCACTGTGTGCTGCAGGATTTGTTTTATGTGGTGCACACTTACCACATAGATGTATTCTCTCATATCTAGGCCCAAATTTACCGCTCAAAGCTTATCTGAGTGAGCTGAGCTCATGACGTAGAACTACGGTTTGGACCCAGAACTCAAAGCCGTAAAACTACGGCACGGACCCTGAAAGGGTTAATAAAAAAAACAAAGTTGCGTTTTTATTTTCTCATGCACTGTGTGCTTCATGATTTACTTTATATGGTGCACACTTACCACATAGATGCATTCTCTCATATCTAGGCCCAAATTTACCGATCACAGCTTATCTGAGCAAGCTGAGCTCATGGCGTAAATCTACGGTTTGGACACTGTAGGCAGTGCGTAGATCTATGGCTTGGACCCTCAAAGAGTTAATTGTATTTACATTATTTCTTATAGGAAATAAGGTTTCAAGTTTCGAATTTATCGTGTTAAGGTCTAGCTCCTGGAACGGATTAAGACCGATATTCAGGGTACCACTGTATTATTCTGGAATAAATATGATAGGCAGATAACCTTTATTGATAGTAATATTATTTTACATTACTTTATAGTGCCATGAGCTAACATGTCCTCACCCCATGGTGGTCCATGAGCAACTGAGACACTGCTGCACCTTCTCCCTCCTTCATAGCCCCGCCCACCCTTCAATACCTCTCTATATGTCAGTTTTTATTAATTTATGCATCTTTATCATGCTTCTACATTACAGTGGACCCCTGAGTAACGAACACCCTGGAAATCGTACAATTATGTAAGTATAATATTGTAAGTGCTTGTGGAAGTGTATTTTTGGGGGTCTGAAATAGACTAACCTACGTGACATTATTCCTTAAGGGAGTAAATTCGTTCAGTAATGGCACTTGAGCAGGCTTCTGGAATGAAGTTTTTACGTTACTTGGGGGTCCACTGTATTTATGTTATACCTAATATTATCCTGGAATAAATATGATAGGTAGATATTATTTATTGATAGTAATAGTATAATTATACAATAACAAATCTAGAAGCAGTGCTTTGAAACTGGGTCTAGACCAGCTGATGATGCATTACTGTTAGCTGTATACAGTGGACCCCCGAGTTTCGTAAAAACTTCACTCCTGAAGTCTGCTCAAGTGCCATTACCGAACGAATTTACTCCCTTAAGGAAAAATGTCACGTAGGTTAGTCTATTTCAGACTCCAAAAAATACTTTTCCACAAGCACTTACAATATTATACTTACATAAATGTACGATTTCCGGGGTTTACGAAACTCGGGGGTCCACTGTAATGTACTGCAGGGTAAAGAGCCCAGAGATCTATTACAGCATTTATGCACACTCCAATACAACCATCGACTTTAGTACCAAAACCTCTACCATCCACTTCTGCCAGCAACCAACAACCATCCACCTCAGCCCAGTAGGGCCACACCATCCATATCCACTCTTTTCACAACCATCCACAGACATAATTACCCACAATTTAGGGTAAGAAATACTATTATTTCTATTGCATTTGTAGTCTTAAGTAGTAATATAGGTACAGTGGTCCCTCGCCTAACGAACACCCCGGAAATCGTACAATTATGTAAGTATAGTACAGTCATCCCTTGGTTTTCGATTTTAATCCGTTCCAGATGGATTGGCTAAAACCAAAATCGGCGAAAAACAAAACTATTTTCCCCATAAGAAATAATGGAAATAAAATTAATCCGTTCCAGAAACCCAGAAGTTTGGAAAAAAAAATTTGGGGGAGCCTTAAAGATAGATTTACATGCACAAATAAATGAACTCTATGTGGCACTTACCTTTATTGAAGACTGATGTTGCTGGATGGAAGAGAGGGAGGAGTGGAGAGGGAAGAGACCCTATTTTTTGGAAGGGGAATCCCCTTCCATAAGGAATTTAGGTACCAAGTTCTTATCTGGGGTCACTTCCCTGCATGCCTGCTACACTCCCTGTATACCTGCTACACTCCCTGCATACCTGCTACACTCCCTGCATACATGCTACACTCCCTGCATTCATGCTACACTCCTGCATACATGTTACACTCCTGCATACATGCTACACTCCTGCATACCTGCTACACTCCCTGCATACCTGCTACACTCCTGCATACATGCTACACTCCATGCATACCATGCTACACTCCATGCATACCTGCTACACTCCCTGCATACATGCCACACTCCCTGCATACATGCTACACTCCTGCATACTGCTCACTCCTGCATACCTGCTGCACTCCCTGC
Source organism: Cherax destructor (assembly GCA_009830355.1). NCBI lineage: Eukaryota > Metazoa > Arthropoda > Malacostraca > Decapoda > Parastacidae > Cherax > Cherax destructor. Next base: position 50,327 of record WNWK01005892.1, read on the forward strand.
ATACCTGCTACACTCCCTGCATACCTGCTACACTCCCTGCATACCTGCTACACTCCCTGCATACATGCTACACTCCCTGCATACCTGCTACACTCCCTGCATACATGCTACACTCCCTGCATACATGTTACACTCCCTGCATACCTGCTACACTCCCTGCATACCTGCTACACTCCCTGCATACCTGCTACACTCCCTGCATACTTGCTACACTCCCTGCATACCTGCTACACTCCCTGCATACCTGCTACACTCCCTGCATACATGCTACACTCCCTGCATACCTGCTACACTCCCTGCATACATGCTACACTCCCTGCATACATGCTACACTCCCTGCATGCCTACTACACTCTTAAACTCCATCGTGTTTCCCACTTTCTTTACCAAAGGACTGACACTAGGAGCTTTCTTTGGGCCCATGGTAGCTTATTTAGTAGTCACACACAATAATCAAGGGCCAAAAATAATGAATTGTTAATAAATGTTTTGTATGAACTCCTGGGGTGATGTTCACTCAAGCATAAACAATGCTAGACAGCGTGACAATGTGCATGGGAAGTGCTGGGGGGGTGCATGGGTGGCGGGCCTATGGCCTTTGTATGTGCGCGGCACTGGTGGACAGGTCCCATACGGTCGGCAAAAACTAAGACAATCGGCAAAAACTGAGACAAATTTTCCCTGAAAAAAGTCAGCGAAAACCAAAATCGGCGAAAACTGGGACAATCGAAAACCGAGGGATGACTGTATTGTAAGTGCTTTTGGAAGTGTATTTTTGGGGGTCTGAAATAGACTAACATACGTGACATTATTTCTTAAGGAAGTAAATTCATTTGGTAATGGCACTTGAGCAGGCTTCTGGAATGAATTTTGCTCTTTAGGCGGGGGACCACTGTGGTAGGTTGGTGGACAGCAACCGCCCAGGGAGGTACTACCGTCCTACCAAGTGAGTGTAAAACGAAAGCCTGTAATTGTTTTACGTGATGGTAGGATTGCTGGTGTCCTTTTTCTGTCTCATAAACATGCAAGATTTCAGGTACATCTTGCTACTTCTACTTACACTTAGGTCACACTACACATTCATGTACAAGTATATATAAACACACCCTTCTGGGTTTTCTTCTATTTTCTTACTAGTTCTTGTTCCTATTTCCTCTTATCTCTATGGGGAAGTGGAACAAAATTCTTCCTCCATAAGCCGTGCATGTCGTAAGAGGCGAATAAAATGCCGGGAGCAAGGGGCTAGTAACCCCTTCTGTATATATTACTAAAGGTAAAGGGAAAAACTTTTGTTTTTCCTTTTGGGCCACTCCGTCTTGGTGGGAAACGGCCGATGTGTTGAAAGAAAGAAAAGAGCAGTTATATATCATGACAATGAACTACACTACAATTACATATTCACCTTCAATTTTTGCAAGATCTGTTGATCTAAAAAAAACTACTTTGGCTTTTTAGGGACTCCCAGGAACATAACCCTATTTTTCCCATAAGTTCTTCTAATTATGTAACACAATTTTACCTTAAACGACGTTTTCAGGAACGTAACTACCATGCTAAATGACTGTCTACTGTTTTTTTTTTTTTTTAGTTTGTTTGGGAAAAAAAATCACTAACAACAAAACGTAAAACATATCGCAAACTTTTCCTATAATTCAATAGAATCATCATTCCTCAATAACCTTTGAAAGAATCATGATGCTCTGATAAATACTTTTTGTATGAGAGGGATAATAATGTCAATAACTTATTCCTGAGATATAGATACAGTGGACCCCCAGTTTTCGTGATTTTTTTTTGTTCCAGAATGCTGTTCAAGTGCCATTACCAAACAAATTTATTCCCATAAGGAATGATGTAAAATAGACTAGTCCTTTTAGACCCCAAAAATACACTTACAAAAGCACTTATAAAAATACACTTACATAATTGTTCGAGTTTGGAGCATCACGGACACCGGGGGGGTCCACTCTAATTATGTTTGTGCAAAAATCTTAGGTAATGGCACGCCAATTCTCGGAACGCTATATCCCACCATCCTTAATAGAAGCCAGACAGCTACTCAGCAAGTATCACACTGCCTCACCCACTACACTCCTCACAGAAGTTGCCATATAGTGTGTTTAAGTGAAACAATCATAAAAATTGCAATTTTTAGGGTAAAAATAAAAACTGACAAATTGGTAACCTGTCCTCTTGCTGACTGCAAGAACAAAAAAATTACATTTTTTTAAAACATACTTAGAACTATGATAGAAACACGCTGATTACATCAACATGTTGCCAGAATTATGTACTATTTTTCGATAAGAAAACATTTTGTTCCATAATTTTTTTATTTCAGTTTTTTTTTTATCACTCAAAAAGTCTCCTTGCCCCACCCCACCCTTAATTTACTGGAGGAATTACACTAAGAGCAAATTTGTTCAAAGAAATTTCAATAATATGATTAAAAATGATACAAGATACAGAACTGGTAATTCAACACTTACAGAGTTGCAGGAAAATGCAGATAAAACATCAGAGTTCACTCACTACATTCTTTATAGAAATTTTCATGGGCTATGGTCTTGCTTTAAAAAAATAATAATTAAATGTCTTGCATGGCACACAAGATGTGGTACTAACTACATTCTGCAAAAGTTCAGACAAGTGAGAAACTGCACACACAAAATGTTTAATTGGAAATTTAACACACTGGAGAAAGAATAGCGAAGGAGTCAACACAGAATTTACAGAAAAATACAGGAAACGCAATGAAAATAAGTCAAGACACGAGATAAATAATCATACACAATAATAAAATAAGGAACACAACCCACAATTGAAGAAAGGAGCTTACAACAACGTTTCGGTCAGACTTGGACCATTTACAAAGTCACGGTATTGTGCCTTTTTTGTTATTTATAAAATAAGGTAGATTGCACAACACTTAACCCTTAAACGGTCCAAACGTATATATACGTTCTTACCACTACTGCCCCAAATATTTTTTTTTTTTTTTTATAGAAATGAAGAGCACATTTTTTTAACCCTTTGGGGGTCGACAGGCCCTCTCCTAAACTCATTCTCAGGGTCGAAATTTTTTTGTAAAAAAACAAAATTATTTTTTCCTATGAAATGATAGAGAATCTATTTCCGATCATAACGACACCAAAAGTATGAAATTTTATAGAAAACTTATTGAATTATGCTCTAGCGAATTTATTGGTCTCAACGATATTTACGTATCGCCAATTTCGTCCAATTTGAGCACAATTTTTGGCCAATTCCAATGTTTCAGTCTACTAAAAGCATAGCTATTTCACTAGAATTCGATTTTTTCTATTGATTGAGTACAAGAAACCGCTCATTTACCAATTTCAACTACAATAGATCGTCATTTAGCACGATAGTTACGTTCCTGAAAAAGTCGTGTTAGATAATTTCGTGTTAGATAATTAAAAGAACTTATGGGAAAAGTAGGGTTACATTCCTGGGAGTCCCCAAAAAGCCAAACAAGTTTTTTTTAGACCAACAGATCTTACAAAAATAAAAGTGAATATGTAATTGTAGTTCATTATCGTGATGTATTATGTTGTTTTTTTCTGCTTAAGACTACAAATGTAACAGAAATAATAGTATTTATCTTAAATTGTGGATGATTGTGAAGAGAGTGGAGAGTTATGCTGTGGCCCTACTGGGCTGAGGTGGATAGTAGAGGTTCGGGAACTGAAGTCCATGGTTGTACTGAGTGTCTAACTTTAAGTCATTCAGTAAGTCAGTCAAGTCATTCAGTAAGTCATTCAGTAAGTTAGTCATTCAGTAAGTCATTCAGTAAGTCAGTCAAGTCATTCAGTAAGTCAGTCAAGTCATTCAGTAAGTCAGTCAAGTCATTCAGTAAGTCAGTCAAGTCATTCAGTAAGTCAGTCAAGTCATTCAGTAAGTCAGTCAAGTCATTCAGTAAGTCAGTCAAGTCATTCAGTAAGTCAGTCAAGTCATTCAGTAAGTCAGTCAATTCATTCAAGTCATTCAGTAAGTCAGTCAATTCATTCAAGTCATTCAGTAAGTCAGTCAAGTCAGTAAGTCAGTCAAGTCAGTAAGTCAGTCAAGTCAGTAAGTCAGTCAAGTCAGTCAAGTCAGTCAGTAAGTAAGTCAGTCAAGTCAGTAAGTAAGTCAGTCAAGTCAGTCAGTCAGTCAGTCAGTCAGTCACACAAACCTATGTTTATACATTTTACTATGTGTACAAAGTAACACTTCATTATGGCCACAGGTTATGTCTTGTCTAATATCTTTGTTTTCTTCGTTAATTCTAAGACTTAAATGCTTATACCTTCTCTTCCCCATGCTTGGCAGATACAAGATATAGTAATTTAAAGATCAAAACACAATTCACTCTCTCTTATTCTTCACAAACAGCTGGCTTGTAGCAGATGAATTTTTTGACGCGTATGGAATACGAATGGTTGGATGGTGGGGTTGGGGGCGGGTTGTGTCCCCCGCTGAACAATAACAAGGCGGCCTCTTGAGGGAATAGGAATTTGTTTTTCCTTCACGCAAACTGTAAGTTTATTCAGATACACGGGGCCAGGAGCTGAGTCTCGACCCCTACAACCACAATTAGGTGAGTACAGTTACATAGATTATCATACATAGCACCATATGTGTAGAGAACCTAGGATAACCCAAATAAGTCAGTGACTTATTTCGATTCTGTCTGACTTATTTGGGTTATCCTAGGTTCTCTACACATATGCTGCTATGTATGATAATCTATGTAACTGTACTCACCTAATTGTGGTTGTAGGGGTCGAGACTCAGCTCCTGGCCCCGTGTATCTGAATAAACTTACAGTTTGCGTGAAGGAAAAACAAATTCCCTTTCCTCTAAGCACGATGATTGGGCCTAACTTGAAATCACCTGATGCATTACCGCAAAGGAGCAAGGTGAAGCGATCCTTTGCTGTCTTGAAACCTGGTGCACTTTTCTCTTGCTGACTGATATAAGTTCGTGTTGGCATTTTCTTCCAGAAAACACTTGTCTCGTCAGCATTAAACACTTGATGTGGCTGATAGCCCCCCTCAGTAGGACCCCCACTGACTCAATGGTTTAACCCACCGCGGGTTACCGTGCGTTCAAATTTTTTTCCCCTCTCACGAACCGTGTAATATCATATTTACGTTGTGTTAGATAATAATGTGCCGCAATTCTTCAATCGTGCAATACCCATAACGTGTGACATAATCTCGTGCTAAATGACGGTCTACTGTACCCAAAAAGTGGTCAGAAAATGGCAATTTGGCCAATTTCACACAAATTTCATAGGATGCCAATTTCAAAATGGGATCTAGAATAAACAAGGCAGACATTCCTGGCACTAAAATAACATCTTCTCTGTTCATTAGTCACGTCTCCAGGCCCCTCTTACATTACTTTTGCTTTCCATTTTGAATTTTTATTCTCGCAAAAAAATAGAAGATTTAGTGCTATGTATACAACTGCATCAGTGTAAAAACGGTATAAATAATATCAGCGCACTTGTGCAAAAATATTAGACTTGCCAGTTGATGTGTATTGAACGCATGGCGTGATTTGTTTACTCTTGAACATCGGCAAAAATTGAACATTTTCGCTACTTTGAACTCAATTTCAAGGTACGTACTTGTCATCGTCAAACCAATCAAAAGCATCTATATTTCTGTAATATATCTTCCATTCTATCAAATGAGACCAAGAAAACAAAAATATATTAATAAATACCATACGAAAATAGACTGCAAAGTAGCTGTTTTAAATGAAAAAAATGGTTTAATTTTTTTTTTTCTCATCATGCAGTGTGTGGTGCAGGAATTTTTTTATACTGCGCACACTGACCACACAGACCCATTCTTTCATATGTAGACCTACCAGCTATTTCCCGCTTAATTTGAGGCTGCTAGAATTTACGCGTATGTACTAGTACGGCATCGACCCTGGTGCGTAAAACATACTAGTACGGCACCGACCCAGAAAGGGTTAAGTGTTATAGGATAAAAAAAAAATTAGGTCAGTACTTACCGAGATATGAGGCGGAGAAGTTGGCTCTGGATGCTCACCTGACAGCAGCAGTTGGCACTGGATGCTCACCTGACAGCAGCAGTTGGCACTGGATGCTCACCTGACAGCAACAGTTGGCACTGGATGCTCACCTGACAGCAACAGTTGGCACTGGATGCTCACCTGACAGCAACAGGAGTCCTGCTGCTTGCAGAATCATTGCCAATATACCTTTTTTTCTCTTTTTTTTTTATTATTGTATATAATTTTTATGTTCTCATAATCACAATTTATAGTAGTTCTTGTGCTTTCATAGCCAATCTGTGTTCTGACTCTAATATTAGGTACTGAAATTGTACTCAAATAATAATAATAATGATAGTGCATAATAATAATAATAATAATAATAATAATAGTGCATAATAATAATAATAATAATAATAATAATAATAATAGTGCATAATAACAATAATAATAATAATAATAATAATGATAGTGCATATAATAATAATATTAATAATAATAATAATAATAATAAAAAAGTTCCCTTGAAGCATTATGTAAGATGTTTGTCACTGCCTTATCTTACACTAATGACTCTGGTGACATTTTATAACCCCTGTTGTAGTGCTTCTTTTGATTATAATAATAATCTGGTGATATTTGATGAGGGGTGAGGGTAGCCTTATCTCTTCTTATCAGTCCAGTAATTACAGTGATAACATTTGATGAGCCTACACTGCTTGACATATGATGAGTCTACACTGCTCTGCTTTATTTGTTATGCAAACTTGTCTGTCTGTCTGTATCTGCCTGTCTGTGTGTCTTTTTGTCTGTCTGTATCTGCCTGTCTGTGTCTTTTTGTCTGTCTGCTTGTCTCAGAGAGTAGCTCATGAACCAACTGGTATTACGCAGATCACAAGCACAGTATAACACTTTGGATTTTTTTTAGTTATCCTAGGTAATTTACACTATGTATAATTGTATTTATATACAGTAGGGCCCCGCTTTTCGGCGTTTCGTCTTTCGGCGTTCCGTTCATACGGCGAGTTCAAATTATGACCAAAACTTTTGTATACGGCTAGCGTCTTTCAGATACGGCGCGCGCCACCCTGTTTGTTTACATTTTCCGTGAGCACATCTCTCTATTATGTAATCATCACTCTTGGGCACATTAAATGTCCAATTTTACGTCAATATAGACATTTTCATTAATCCATCTATGATATATTCTTCAAAATTATATGAGAAACACGTTACATAGCATATAAATATGTTGTTTATATGCTATGTAGGTGTGGTTGCCGGGCGGATGGAAAATATTATACGTAATACTAATAATAATCACTCTTGCGCACATTAAATATCTTATTTTACGTTAATATAGACATTTTCCTTAATCCATCTATGATTTTTTCTTCAAAATTATATAAGAAACATGTTACAAAGCATATAAACATGCTGTTTATATGCTATAGTGTTGCCGGGCGAGGGAAAACATTACGTAATATTAATAATAATCACTCTTGCGCACATTAAATGTCTTATTTTACGTTAATATAGACATTTTCATTAATTCATCTATGATATGTTCTTCAAAATAATTTAAAAAACGGGTTACATAGCATATAAACATGATACATACACCCACAGAATAAAAATTGACAAATATGATATTTGTTTACCAAACGACTTTGTAGAAGTCGGAAGAATTACGTTTTCTCTAGTCAAACACTGAGGGATAACTGTAGAAAAATATTCCTTTCATATGCCTTCACTCTATATATAGTTATTCACGACCCTTGTGCGTTTAGCACTTCTTTTTTATTATGATAATAATAATGGTAATACTATCATTAACTCTAAAAATAGTGTGTTGCATGAGAATGGGAGTGTTGCTGTTTGTTTATTTTGTACTAACTTGTACACAATGTAAGAGTATTTGTATTGTGAGGTAATTATTATTATAATAAAAAAAATTATTTTGAGGTAAAATTCTCACAAACTCTTACAAATGTATGTGAATGAACTAAAAGTGGACACGTATTAATCGCATTCATTTCGCCTGACCGAGTGATCGGCCACTACCTGTTCAGTTTGTTTTTTTACCTTGTCTGAACTCCGTATCTCGTTCTCTCTCTCGTTTACTCTCTCGTTTACTCTTTCGTTTACTAGTTGGCTCTCATTGACTATGGCGTCTAAGCTTAGTTGTGATAAAAAGAGGAGTCGTAAGCCTCTTACTTTAAGTGCCAAGTTAGAAATGATTAAACTCAGTGAACTGACTTTTTTGGGTTATCCTGGGTTGTCTACGCATATTCTGCTATGTATGATAATCTATGTAACTGTATTTGTGAATACCTGAATAAACTTACTAACAAGGTATATGTTGATCGCTGAGATAGCCATCAAATACAGTTACATATAGCAGCATATGTGTAGAGAACAGGATAACAAATGTACTCACCTAATTGTGGTTGCAGGGGTCGAGACTTAGCTCCTGGCCCCGCCTCTTCACTGACCGCTACTAGGTCCTCTCTCTCCCTGCTCCATGATCTTTATCATACCTCGTCTTAAAGCTATGTATGGTTCCTGCCTCGACTACATCACTTGCCAGACTATTACACTTCCTGACTACTCTATGGCTGAAGAAATGCTTCCTAACATCCCTTTGACTCATCTGAGTCTTCAACTAACACTCTTGCTAGGAGCTAGTGCTGCTGGGGATTGCAAGTTAAAACCTATGTTAATTTATCACTCAGAGAATCCTAGGGCCCTAAAGAACTATGCAAAAGGTAGCCTCCCTGTTTATTATAAATCCAATTCAAAAGCTTGGATGACTACTGATCTTTTCATAAATTGGTTCACAGACTATTTTTAAGCCAATGTTAATACTTTAAGGTAAGTAATAAGTGTACGCTGTGTGTATCTTACTTTTTATTGTGTTTTTTAATGCCTAGTGCTATTGCTAACTTAATATAAGTTAATGTAAGCTTGTTGTCTGGCATTTATATGCATTTAGAAGTGGAAAAAAATGGTGTTCTGCTTTTCGGCGATGTCTGCTTTAAGGCACTAGCCTGGAACCTAACCTGCCGTATAAGTGGGGCCCTACTGTATGTGTTCCTGTGAGATAGAGACAAAGAGACAGATAGATACAGACAGACAGACGGATATAGAGACAGCCAATCAGGTACCCAGCTGACAAGCCAGCTGTTGCCAGCCAGGTGGCCAGCCAGCCTGCCGACATCACTTTCCACTTAAAAGGGGAGTGTTAATATGACATGACATCAGTGAATCCTTGGTATTTGCTGCAGTGTTTGCTCTAGCTGGCGCTCAATTTAACTGGTGCTCCCACAAGGGACTAAGTGGTCCCAGATTTTTTTAATATGGCGCAAACTGAGTGTTAAGACCCATTCTATGCTGACCAGGCATCTCAGGCCAATCGTGCCAAATTTGGAGGCAGGAAAAATAAATTATAAATATACGTTTGGGGCAGTAGCAGTAAGAACGTATATATGCATTTGGACCATTTAACCCTTTGAGGGTCGAGAGGCCCTCTCCCAAACTCGTTCTCAGGGTTGAAAAATATTCGAAAGAAAAAATTAATTTTTCTTATGAAATGATATTTTTTTTTCTAAATCTAATAAGCTAAAAAATTTTTTTTGCGATCAATGCTTACCGAGATATAGAGGCGTGAAGTTGACAGAAATTGAACTGCTTACGGCAACATCGCCGACTGCCGGTCACCCAGTAAAAGTTTTTTTTTTTTCTACTCTTTTATTTTATTTTTTAACATTTTATTTTTTCAAGTAACTTTTATGGCTTGTGAGACCAATATAAACCATATTTTGTATATGTACACTCCTTGTATACTAAACAATAATGCCTGGGGTGGCTGGCTGGCTGGCTGCCTAGCTGGCTGGCTGCCCTTTTTAAAGGGGGTTCCTTGACGAGGTAAAGAGGCTATCAGTCTGAGGAATTGGACCTTTCCTCAGACCTAACCTAATTACCCCCCAATTTCCCCCTTCCCTTTCCCATTTTCCCCATCCTCCCTTTTCCCTTTGCTCCTCCTCCTCATCCCTCCCTTATTTCCTTCCCCTCTTTACCCTGGGAGCTTCTCTCCACAGGCATTCTAGTTCCTAGGTAGGGGGGAAGGGTACCATGGTATACCCCTTTCTGTTGAGGTTCTTGGCGGTGGTGTAGTTTGCCGTGGAATCTGGATCGCCTGGGGATGCCCCTCCCTCTCCGGTCTCCAGGGGGGTGGCTTTGGGTATCTTTCGGGCGACGGGGGTGGTGACCAAAGGAGGTATGCTTTGTGGCAGATATCCAGCCGCCCTCTCTTTTGTCCGCCGAGGTAGCTCGGTCTATATGAGGTTGCTATCCCTGATCGCCGGTTTACTGGCATGAAGGGTAGTGTATGGCACGGGTTCCATGCTGCATCTGCCCTACTTCCGGTGTTGAGGTCCTCTTGGGTGCGGAGGGTGATTTACGCCACTTTCATTCCTCCTAGGAGCTATTCCTCCAAGTTCCCCCCTTTTTTTATTATATTTCTTATTTTTATTTTCTTCTTTCTTTTTTTTCTTAAAAACAAAAAGAAAGAAGAAGCCTAACCATGGATGCCCTAGCCCGTGAACCTAACCATGGATGCCCTAAACTGTGAACCTACCCCAAGGCCCCTTCCTGATACCGCACCCAGTACTGACGCTGCCTCGTTAATGGACAACTCTTTGGACATCTCTAATGCCCCTGTACCTCTTGCTGGTGCCGGTTCGTCACCTGCTTCAGGTACCAGGGTACCGACCGGCCCTTTTGACAAGTCTGACCTTCGCTCTTCTCTGACCTTGATTCCGGCTTCTCCCTCAATGGTGCGAGAATTTTCGGATCGCTCGCCCATCCCACATCGGACCACCCCCGGTCCCACATTCAAACGACCAAGACCCTTACATGATGATTCGACACTTCCTTCTCGTTCATCTCAGAAACGACCAACTCGTCACGCACTCCCCTTAAACACTTTGTTTCACACTACTCAATGGACAAAGATTTTTACTCTAAGACCGACTACTCCAACTACCTATCTTTCCGATCATAGTATTAGTAAAGCTCTCCTATGCCATGTAGGTAAAGATATCTCATTTCATGCTCTCAAGAGCGGCACTCGCATCATCACAGTCCAGAATTCTTGCCAAGCTCGCGATCTTTCTCTTCTTATGACTATAGATACTATTCCTATCACTATTGACAAGCATCATTCTCTTAATTCTTGTAGTGGTAGTCATTTTACCCCACACCATTGTCCAACAGAATTTCCAGACATGTGGTGATGACATTTTGGAGCAGCTTGAGCTCCAAGAACTCCCTATCCTTAAAGTTGACACTTTTGTCCTCCCAGCCAATAAGCGAAGACGTTATCCTTGCAATGTCGCTCGTTTAACCTTTGACTGCCATGAAAGCCCAACTTCGGTCTACATTGCAGGTCAGCGTTTACAAGTTCGAAAGGTGACCCCTACACCGCAACAGTGTAGAAACTGCTGGCTTTTTGGTCATCCAGTGAAATATTGCAGGTCCATGGCCGAATGCCCAGTCTGTGGTGTCGACAACCATGCCAGTCCTTCTTGTACTCTACCTCCCTCTTGCCTTAACTGTCATGAGGCACATCCATCGTACTCTCGCCGTTGTCAGGTTTACCTGAATGAGCGGGAAATTCGTACTCTCAAAGAAGCGGAAGGCTTCTTGTATGCTATGGCCATCTCTCATCTACGCCTTCAAGGGAGACTTTCCCGTATTTCCTATTCCCGCATTGCTAAACGTCGCCTCGCTCCTGGGGTCCCAACTTCCCCGGCTTCCTCTGTGGTCACCTCATCCTCAGTCACCCCTGTCTCGAATCTTTTTGATGTTCTTGGCTCCGAGGTCCCTACCTCGGCATCCCATACTGTCCACACTCCTTCCTTGACTCACTTGCACAGTTTTGAGTCTACTCGTCCTCGTCCTTCAACTAAACCTCAGCGCCCTCCTTCTTCTCACAAGTCCGGCAAAAAATCCCTATTGCCGGGTTCTTTGCCTCCAACTAGTTCTGTAATGTGTGTGGAGATTCATCCTCCTCCTAGTACACTATCTTCATTCCCTGTCCCCTCCCAAGCCCCTTCGACAGTTTCCTCTTCCATCTCCTCGCCTTCTACTTTAGTACAGTATAGACTCCCCGATAGTTGCTCACTCTCCTTCCATTTCTAATGTCGTCCCACATTCTGCATCTTTGTCTTCCGAAACAGTGGAAGCTATCGCAGAATATGTTTCAGAGACTGGAACGATGATGGACACCGCTGCACCTGAGGTTCCTCCTCCTCCTGTCTCTTCTTCATCTACACCCCTCCCTTCACAACGACCTCCTCCTCTGATTACAGATCTTCCGCTGCCTCCACACGTGGACTTTTCTAACCCTAGTCCATAGATTCCTCTCTCTCTTCGACTTATATCTTTCTCTCCATAAATCATGGCTTATTTTGCAGTGGAATATCCGAGGCCTCGGGTAACCGGGGTGAACTTCAGGTGTTGCTCTCCCAGTTTTTCCCTGTTGGGGTCTGTTTGCAAGAACCTAAATTACAATCCACTGTTATCAGGCCCTTTTCAGGCTATGATTTGTTACATTCATTGGATCCTTTTTCCGATGGAACCTTTAATGAAAGTGCTCTTCTTATACGCACTGGTGTTCCATACTGTCAGCTTTATGTTCCTTCTTCCTGACATTACACCGCAGTCCGTATCCACTTGAATAAGGGGTATACACTCTGTTCTTTATATCTCTCCCCTTCGAGGGCATTGTCTATCCCAGATGTTGATTTTCTGGTTTCTTCCTTACCGCCACCCCTTCTGTTACTTGGCGATTTTAATGCACACCATTTTCTCAGGGGAGGCTCGCACTGTGACTCCCGTGGCATTCAGTTGGAGGCATTTCTTGCTTCTCTTCCCCTCCATGTTTTAAATACAGGTACTTCTACCCATTTTGATCCTCAAACTCATTCTTTCTCCTGTATCGATCTCTCCATCTGCTCTTCCTGAACAGTCCTTGACTTCACCTGGTCTGTCCTCCCGGACTTACATGACAGCGATCATTTCTCAATCATCCTTAAGTCCCCTTTGTTTTTTCCACCTCCTCGTTGCCCACGCTGGCAATTTGACCGGGCGAAATGGGACCTTTACTCACATCTTACTGCCTTTCATGAGGTTCCTTCCTCGTCCTCCATTGATGAGGTTTTACATCTCTTTTCGTCCTCCATCTTCACAGCGGCTTCACATTCTATTCCCCAAACCTCGGGCAAGTATTTTCAGAAGTGCGTACCTTGGTGGTCTCCTACTTGTGCTCAGGCAGTACGTTTGAAATGCGCTGCATGGGGCAGGTATCGGTATAACAGAACCACAGAGAGACTCCTTGATTTTAAGCAGAAGAGAGCTATTGCTCGCCGTGTCATACGTGACACTAAACGCACTTGCTGGTGAGATTACGTTTCTACTGTCACTTCGGCTTCCTCGATGAGTGCAGTCTGGAAGAAAGTGTGGAAATTAAGTGGTAAATTCTCCCCTGACCCGGCTCCTGTTCTTCAGGTTGCCGGTGTTGATATAGCACATCCTCTTGCCATTGCCACTGAAATTGGTAATTATCTGGTCCGCATTTCTCAGGGGCTCCATCTGTGCCCCTCGTTCCTTTCTTCTAAGTATGCCAGCGAATTAAAGCCCTAAGATTTTTCTTCTCCTAGAGAGGAATCTTATGTTCCTTTTAACCTTCAAGAACTGGAGGCAACACTCTCTGCTTGCCGATCATCAGCAGCTGGGCCAGACAGCATACATATTCGTATGCTACAGCATTTACATCGGTCTGCTCTTACTCTCCTCATACGACTATAATCTTATATGGTCGCAAGGAGTTCTTCCCCAGCTGTGGAAGTCTGCTATTGTTCTCCCTTTTCGCAAACAGTGTACTACGGGATGTGATACCTCCCACTACTGTCCCATCACTCTTACCAGTGCAGTTTGCAAGGTGATGGAACGTCTAGTTAATAGACCTTTGATGTGGTATTTAGAGACGCACAATAATCTCTCTCCTAGTCAATATGGCTTCGTAAAGGCCGTTCTGCCATTGACCCCTTACCGCACTTGGATTCATATATTCGTAATGCCTTCGCTAATAACCACTCGGTTATCGCCATCTTTTTCGACCTTGAGAAGGCTTAGGACACAACTTGGAGATAAAATATCTTGGCCCAGGCCCACTCCTTAGGCCTCCGAGGCAACCTACCATTCTTCCTGAAGGCCTTCTTAACTGACAGACATTTCTGTGTCCGGGTTAGTAATGAGCTTTCCCTGGAATTTGTCCAAGCTGAAGGTGTCCCCCAGGGTTGTGTTCTGAGCACAACACTCTTTCTCCTTGCTATAAATAATCTGGCATCTGTTCTCCCATCCAATATTTGGTCATCGCTCTATGTGGATGATTTTGCTATAGCTTGTGCAGGTGCTGACTGTCACCTCATTGCAGTTTCCCTCCAGCATGCCATCAACCAGGTTTCTGATTGGGCCACCACTCACGGGTTTAAATTTTCTTGTGGCAAAACTCATCAAATTATGTTTACTAGACATTCAGTGGTCTTTGATTATCCATTGTACCTATACGGCTCACGTATTCCAGAACGTGATAGTCAGGTTTCTCAGCCTCCTGTTTGACCGTTGATTTTCCTGGAAACCTCATATTACCTCTCTTAAGGCAACTTGTCACAGCCGGCTGAACCTCCTTAAAGCCCTCGCACATCTTTCATGGGGGGCTGATCGTAGAACTCTCTGTCTACATTCAGCCCTAATTTTAGCAAAACTCGATTATGGTGACCAGATATATTCGGCAGCCTCCCCTGCTACTCTTTCCATCCTTAATCCCATCCATCACCAGGGATTATGCTTATGATTTGGTGCATTTCGTTCTTTCCCGGTTGAGAGCCTCTATGTCGAAGTGAACATTCCATCCTTGTCCGATCATCGTGATGCACATTGCATTCGCTATTATGTTCGCTCTCATGACCTCTGCAATCCTTCCATGTATAAGATTGTTACATATGTTAGTAGACGCTCTTTATTTGTTTGTCGCCCCTACTTCGTCCCTTTTTTCTTCGTCTACATTCACTCCTGTCTTCCCTTCAGCTACCACCACTATATATTCATGTGACATCTCCCTTTCACCTACCCCCTTGGGAAGTTCCTGCTGTCCATGTCTATTTCATTCCTCTACCTTGCGCGAAAGCCTGCCTACCTACGGCGGCTTCTCACTCTTTTTTTCTAGACAACTTCTGTTCTCATTCCCATGCCATCACAGTGTACACCGATGGTTCAAAGTCGTCTGAAAGCGTCAGATTCGCAGCAGTGTTTCCAGACAGCATCGTGCGAGGGCATCTATTACCCTCGGTTAGCATATTTATGGCTGAATTGTATGCTATTCTTGTGGCACTTATCCGTATTGCATCTATGCCTGTATCACCATTTGTGGTCGTTTTAGTCTCCCTTAGTGCTTTACAGGCTATCCATAAAATTGATACACCTCACCCCCTAGTTCTTCGTATCCAACTTTGGTTATGCCGTATCTCTAGCAAGCACAAAGATATTGTTTGTTGGGTTGCTGGTCATGTTGACGTACAGGGCAATGAACAGGCAGACACTGCTGTGCGGTCAGCAGTACATGACCTTCCAGTTTCATATAGAGGTGTTCCTTTTACGGACTATTTTGCGGTCATTGCTACCCACCTTCGCACCCGTTGGCAACAACGCTGGTCTGACCTGCTAAATAACAAACTTCATTCTATTAAACCGAGTATAGGTTTCTGGCCTTCTTCTTGTCACCAATGTCGAGGTTGGGAGACTACACTCTCCTGTCTTCGCATTGGGCACACTCGTCTTACGCACGGGTATCTCATGGAGAGGCTCCCTGCCCCTCTCTGTGAGCATTGTCAGGTTCCACTGTCTGTTCGACATATTCTGTTGGACTGTCCACTTTATCAATGAGCACGCAGAATTTACCTCCAACGGCGTCTTCGCTCTGCGGCCCTTTCTTTACCTTCCCTTCTTGCTGATGGACCCTCCTTTAACCCTTTCAGGGTCCAAGGGGGGTCTCCGAAACTCGTTCTCAGGGTCCAAGTATTTAAAAAAAATATATATATATTTTCTTATGAAATAATAGAGAATCTTTTTCCGATCATAACGCCACAAAACTTATGAAATTTGATCAAAAACTAATGAAATTATGCTTTCGCGAAGTTGGCGATAGCCATGACACTTACGCATTGGCGATTTCGCCCACTTTGAGCCCTATTTTCAGCAAATTCCAATGTTTCAGTCAACTAAAGTTATAGCTATTTCACTAGAATTCCATTTTTTCTATCGATTGAGTACAAGAAACCGCCTATTTACCAATTACAACTACCCAAAATAGTGGTCAGAAATGGCAATTTGGCCAATTTCACACAAATTTCAAACGATGCCAATTTCAAAATAGGGTCCAGAATAAACAAGGCAGACATTCCTGTCACTAAAATAACGTCTTCTCTGTTCATTAGTCACGTTTCCAGGCCCTTCTTACATTACTTTTGCTTTTCATTTTGAATTTTTATTCTCACAAAAAAAATAGAAGATTTACTGTTATGTATACAACTGCATCATTGTAAAAATGGTATAAATAATATTAGAGCACTTGTGCATGAATATTAGACTCGCCAGTTGATGTGTATTGGATGCATGGTGTGATTTGTTTACTCTTGAACATCGTCAAAAATTTAATATTTTCGCTACTTTGAGCTCAATTTCAAAGTACTTGTCGTTGTCAAACCAATCAAAATCATCTCTATTTCTGTAATATATCTTCCAATCTATCAAATGAGACCAAGAAAATGAGAATACATCAATAAATACCATAGGAAAATAGACTGCAAAGTCACTGTTTTAAACCAAAAACACGGTCAGAGTTTTTTTTTCCTCATTATGCACTGTGTGGTGCAGGAATTTTTTTATACTGCGCACACTGACCGCACAGACCCATTCTATCACATCTAGGCCTAACAGCCTGTTTCTGCTTGATTTGAGGGCGCTAGAATTTAGGCGTACTAGTACGCCAATAACCCCAGGGCGTAAGCCGTACTAGTACGTCAATAACCCTGAAAGGGTTAATCTTGACACTCTCATTGACTTTTTGACAGAAACTGACTTAATACACAAACTCTGAAGATTATACCTCTAGCACCTCCCTCAGTCCCTTCTACCTCGATCTCTTGCTACCCTCTATCCCTGCTTTATCCACTGTCCTGCTGCACTCCATACCCTACTAATCATCCATCTCCCGCTTACAATCTATTCTCCCTGCATCCTGTCCTGCCCTACCGCGCTGTATAACCCTTGTTGTTTAGCGCTTCTTTTGATTATAATAATAATAATGGCTGTTTGGCTGGCTAGGAGGCTAACCCCTCATCAAATGTCTCCCCTGGCTGGCTGGATGGCACGGAGGGAGGCAGGCCTGCCTGCCTCCCTCCCTTCCCTGCCTGCTTGCCAGATAAAACAGTGAAAACAAATAAAGTGAAGGCGGTGTACCCTCATTTGTCAAATGTCATTATTCTCATTAGTTTGGTGATAAGACAAGGCTAACCTCTCATCAAATGTCACCCTTGGCTGGCTGGCTGGCTGGCAGGGAGGGAGGGAGGTAGGCAGGCAGGCCTAGGATAACCCTAAAAATTCAGACTTGCAAATAATATGTATCAGGACTCAGATGTGGCAGTGTTGGTTCACTAGTGACTGTCTCTGAGACAGGAGACAGAAAGAGAGACAAGCAGACAGACAGATAAAACAGTGAAGTGAAGGCTGTGTACCCTCATTTGTCAAATGTCATCACTCTTATTAGTTTGGTGATAAGATAAGATGAGGCTAACCCCTCATCAAATGTCACCCCTGGCAAGCAGGCAAGCAGCCAGGCAGCCAGCCAGCCACCCACCCCTGCCTAGGATAACCCTAAAAATCCAGACTGGCAAATAATATGTATCAGGCCTCAGATGTGGCAGTGTTGGTTCACTAATGACTGTCTCTGAGAGAGAGACAGGAAGAGAGACAAATAAAACGGTGAAAACAAATAAAGTGAAGGCAGTTTACCCTCATTTGTCAAATGTCATCACTCATTTGTTTGGTGATAAGATAAGACGAGGCTCACCCCTCATCAAATGTCACCCCTGGCTGTCTGGCATGCCGACAGGCACTGGCTGGCTGGCTGGCTGGCAGCCAGGCAGGCAGTCAGGCAGCCAGCCAGCCGTTATTGTGTAGTATACAAGAAGTATATATACAAAATATGGTTTATATTGGTCTCACAGGCCATAAAAGTTACTTGAAAAAATAAAATGTTAAAAAACTATTACCGGGTGACCGGCAGTCAGAGATGTTGCCATTAGTGGTTCAATTTCTGTCAACTTCACACATCTATATCTTGGTAAGTATTGATTGCAATTTTTTTTTTTTTAGCCTATTAGATTTAGAAAAAAAATCTATTTCATAAGAATTTTTTTTTTTTTTTTTTTAAATATTTTTTGACCTTGAGAACGAGTTTGGGAGAGGACCTCTCGACCCTCAAAGGGTTAAGGAAGCAGTATTGTATTATATTTCATTACAATATATTGGGGCACCAAACATTCGCAATTGTTTAACATTCACGAGGCTCTTGATCCCCTAACCCTCGCGAATGTTGAGGGAGACCTTTACATCCTAACAGGATGCCGACCTAATATTGACCAATAAATAGATACCTGTTCTGTGGTTTTATACCACATATAAGGAGGCGAACATAACTCATTCCAGTTCACAAGGTGTTCAATATGTCATCCAATCATTGTGTCCAGTAAAATCTTCATTATCACCATTAATCTGACAGTTATTTCACAGATCTAAACCTTTCCAGATAGAATTTCTCTTCATTTATCCCAATGTTAAAATACACTGGTAATATCTTCTCTATCAGCTCTGATTACACTTGATTAAATATCCTCAAATTCTGGTTTATTCTTCCATTATGCCATATTCTGGCTTCCTCTCCAAAATGTTTTCCTCACAATACAGTGGACCCTCGGTTAGCGGCCGTAATTCGTTCCAGGAGCTTGGCCTTTATCCGAAATTGCTTTTAACCGAATTAATATTCTCCATAAGAATTAATGTAAATACAATTAATCCATTCCAGACAAAAATATTCACAAAAAAATCATTTTTTTAACAATTAAATCAGTATTACATACTTTTATTGAAGATGCTGTCTTCTGGAAGATAGGGAGGAGGAAATAGGGAGGATGCCACCCACATCAGTCCACTATCACCCAGGATGCCACCCACACCAGTCCACTAGCACTCAGGATGCCACTTACACAAGTCCACTAACAACCAGGATGTCACCCACATGAGTCGACTAATACCCAGGATGCAACCCACACCAGTCCACTAAAACCCAGGATGCCACCCACACCAGTCTGAATTTGCAGCCTCACCATGCCTTACAACACTGTGTATGCCACTGTGCTTCTTAAATCTCTCAATCCAGCCTTTGTTGGCCCTAAAGTCACTACCAGCAGCATTTGTTCCAGGAGTTTTCTTTACAAGATCATCATGCAAATGCCTTGCCTTCTCACAAATAACAAGACTCCACTACACTGTCTCCCACTACAGTGGACCCTCAGTTAACAAAATTAATCCGGTCCAGGAGCTATTACTTAATCTGAATCTTTCGTAATCTGAAACCTTATTTCCCATAAGAAATAATGTAAATACAATTAATTCGTTCCACAAAAAAATAATCACTCAAAAAAAAACCTAACATTTACTTACCTTTATTGAAGAGTTGCAGGCATCTGGAAGGTAGAGTTGCTGACAGGGGCAGGGTGTTAATGGTTGGAAGGGAAATCCCCCTCCAAAAGGACTTCAGGTAACAAGTCCCTCTCTGGGGTTACTTCCCTTCTTGGTCTTTTAATGCCACTACGACCAGCTTAAGAGTCACTAGACCCCTGCCTGATGAAGTAACTGTCCACAATCCTCTGTTTCTGGCGACTCTTCAACACTTTTCTGAAGTACAACATGGCTCTGCCACTGAAGTGGTTGCACAGAAGGCTCATTTCAGCTTGCTCAGGGTTGTATCTTTCAACAAATGTCTGCAACTCATTCCACTTTGTACAGATCTCCTTAAGCACTGAAGAAGGCACCTCCTTATCTCTCTCTCTCTCTCTCTCTCTCCTGTGAAGCAATAACCTCAGCTGTGGTCTGTTGCTGTTCCAGATGAAGCTCTTGCAGCTCTTCAGTTGTTAGCTCTACCCTGTGCTCCTCCACCAACTCTTCCACATCCTCACCACTCACCTCCAACCCCAGGGACTTGCCCAATTCCACAATATCTTCCACAACAGGCACAGGGTCGTCAGGGTCAGGGTCAGCCTCAAATCCTTCAAAATCCCTCTCTTGGACACAGTACGGCCACAGTGGTCTCCAAGCAGAGTTCAGAGTCCTGGAAGTCACTTCCTCCCAAGCCTTACCTATAAGGCCTATGCAATGCACGATATTGAGGTGTTCTTTCCAGAACTCTCTTAGGGTCAATTCAGAGTCATTGGTCATATTAAAGCACCTCTGAAACAGTGCTTTGGTGTACAGTTTCTTGAAGTTGGAAATGACCTGCTGGTCCATGGGCTGGATGAGAGGAGTGGTGTTAGGAGGCAAGAACTTCACTCTGATGAAATTGAAGTTGTCAGGCAACAACTCTTGCAAGTTGTGAGGATGAGGAGGAGCATTGTCCAGTACCAGGAGGCACTTGAGTGGCAATTTCTTTTCCAGGAGGTATTTCTTCACTCCAGTCAACCATTCCTTGAAAATCTCCGTAGTGACCCATTCCTTGGTGTTAGCTTTCCAATGCACACACAATTTATTCTTGTCAACACTGTGTTTCCTGAAGGGTCTGGGATTTTCTGCATGATGCACCAGTAAAGGCTTCACTTTAAAATCCCCACTAGCATTAGAACAAAACAAGAGAGTTAGCCTGTCTTTCATATGCTTGTGTCCTGGCAGTGCCTTTTCCTCCTGAGTAATGTAGGTTCTGTTGGGCATTTTCTTCCAAAACAGGCCTGTTTCATCACAATTAAACACTTGTTGGGGGAGGAATTGTTCAGCCTCTACGAACCCCTTTGAATTCCTACACAAATTTTTCAGCTGCACGTTTATCTGAGCTGGCTGCCTCACCATGCCTCACAACATTGTATATGCCACTACGTTTCTTAAACTTCTCAAACCAGCCTTTGCTGGCTTTAAAATCACTCGCCTCACCACTGGTTCCAGGCATTGTCTTCACAAGATCTGCATGCAACTTCCTTGTCTTTTCACAAATTATCGCCATAGAAATACTATCACCCGCTAACTGTTTTTCATTGATCCACACCATCAACAACTTCTCAACCTCATCCACTGTTTTTGATCTTTGTTTCGTTAACAAATTAACCCCTTTTGCAACATTAGCTTCCTTGATCTCATTTCTCTTTGCCAGGATAGTGCCGATAGTAGATGGAGTTTTCTTGTACATCCTGGCAAGATCACTCAGACGTACACCACTCTCATATTTTTCTATGATTTCCTTCTTCAGTTCGATGGTGTTCCTCACTCTCTTTACCACAGGGGTGCCACTAGGAAGCTTCTTTGGACCCATGATGACTTATTTCACAGTGACTATCACTAAACCACCAAAAAAGACACCAAATATATTGTGATTTTTTGAAAGAGCACGCTAGGTAATGTTCTCTCAATGGTAAACAACGCTTCACTGGCGTCCTGCGCTTAGGCGGAGCAGGCGGACACGTCTAATACCTTTCGCTAACCGAGGAATTTTTCGCTAACCGATTACGAAAAAAGCTTTCGTTTTCCGAAGCTTTCGTTAACGGAACCTTTCGTTAACTGAGGGTCCACTGTATTTGTTTTTCTTTAATCCACAATAATACAGTAGAACGTCATTTAGCACGAGATTGTTGCACGTTATGGGTATTGCACGATTTAAGATTTGCGACACATTATCATCTTACACAACGTAAAGATGATATTACACGGTTCGGCAGGAGGGGAAAAATTTTGAGTGTAAGCCCATGGTTATTTATTGCCTAAGAATCCTCATGCTTTGAGGAAAAGGGAATTTGTTTTTCCTTCCTGCAAACTGTAAGTTTATTCAGATACATGGGGCCAGGAGCTGAGTCTCAACCCCTGCAACCACAATTAGGTGAGTACAATTACATGCATTATCATACATAGCAGCATATGTGTAGAGAACCTTGGATAACCCAAAAAAAGTCAGTCAATGGAATTACTGTCACTGACTTTTTTGGGTTATCCTAAGTTCTCTACACATATGCTGCTATGTATGATAATCTTCGTAACTGTATCTGTGTATACCTGAATAAACTTACTTACAGTTTGTGGGAAGGAAAAACAAATAACCATTCTCACAAGCAGTCTTGTTGTTGTGGTTCAGCAGACACCACCCTCCTTACCCAGCCACCACGGACCCCACCATCCCAGCATTCGTACGTATTTCATACGCGTCGAAAAGTCCTGGCTACAAGCCAGCTGTGTTGTGAAGAATAAGAGAGAGTGAATTGTGCTTTGATCTTGAATTAACGAAGAAAACAAAGATATTAGACAAGACATAACCCATGGCCGTAATGAAGTGTTACTTTGTACACATAAAAAGATGTAAACATAAGTTTGTGTGACTGACTGACTGACTGACTTGACTGACTTGACTGACTGACTGACTGACTGACTGACTGACTGACTGACTGACTGACTGACTGACTGACTGACTGACTGACTGACGACACTTGCTGAGCTTGACTACTACTGCTGCTTTGGCACTGCTTAGACTGGACTTGATTTGACTTGATTCTGAGACTTGAGCTTTTTGAGATGATGGATTGTTGCTTGAATTGACTAGAACGATTGACATGACTACCTGGACTGATGAGTGACTTGACTGTGACTGTTTGTGTGACTGACTGACTTGACTGACTGACTGACTGACTGATTGACTGAATGACTTGACTGACTGACTGAATGACTTGACTGACTTACTGAATGACTTGACTGACTTACTGAATGACTTGACTGACTTACTGAATGACTTGACTGACTTACTGAATGACTTGACTGACTTACTGAATGACTTGACTGACTTACTGAATGGCTTGACTGACTTACTGAATGACTGACTGACTTGACTGACTTAAAGTTACACACTCAGTTCAACCATCGACTTCAGTTCAAGAACTTCTACTATCCACCTCAGCCCAGTAGGGCCACAGCATAACTCTCCACTCTCTTCACAATCATCCACAAACACCAGCACCCACAATTTAAGGTAAATACTATTTCTATTACATTTGTAGTCTTAAGCAGTAAAAACAACATAATACATCACGATAATGAACTACAATTACATATTCACTTTTATTTTTGTAAGATCTGTTGGTCTAAAAAAAACTTGTTTGGCTTTTTGGGGACTCCCAGGAACGTAATCCTATTTTTCCCATTAGTTATTTTAATTATTTAACACGAAATTGTCTAACACGACTTTTTCAGGAACGTAATTATCGTGCTAAATGACGTTCTACTGTAATAACTTTTCCAGTTGTTCCATTATTGGTGACTTTTTCTCAAATAAGCGTTCATTTCCCTTTGACAACATCAAACCTACCGCTTGATCAGTTCTTTCTTTGACAGGATGGTTCTGATAATTTCTATGAATTTGTTTTTCCCAAATAGTACCATGGCCCAAGCTCCTGCAGCCCTTGAAGTGAAACACGATAATTATAACAACTTATAGAAAATTGAAGTGGGGTATTGCTCAGCTTTTCCAATCAGGACAAACAAAGTAAACAAGAAAACAAATTTTATTTCATTGCAAGCGATTACATGGGTATTGGAAGTTACAATGTAAATTGAGTGCAAGGAGAGCCACTGACATGCCATGGCATTAGGGGCAGCTTATTCTAGTAACTTAAAACTAGGTACTTAATATTAGAGAAATTTATTGAGTTTATTCTAGTTAAAAATTATTTTCAAAATTACAATATGATGAAATTTTACTGTTTAAATTATTTATAAAGATGATATTAGATTGTTACAGGTGTTAAGATTCTGAATGATAATATGGAATTGAGATTAACTTAGGAAAATAACATTGAGCATTTTTGACATTAACTTTTATAATTTTTGAGTAGGGGGTAACATAATAGTAACATATTATTAAAAATTGAGATTATCGTATAGGAAAGTAATAATGAGCATTTTTCAAAGTAGTTTATAGTATGATCATTTAGGTTTGGGTGAGTAGGTGGTTTTGAGTTGAGTCTTAAATTGATTTTCAGACAAGATTATCTTAATATTTACTGGTAATGAATTCCAGATTCTGGGGCCCTTTATGTGCATATAATTTTTACATAGGTTGATATGAACACGGGGTATATAAAAAGTGATCTGTGTCTTGTGTTGTGGTCATGGGTCCTATTAAAGTTGGTGAGGAGAATTTTGAGCAGAGGGTTTATATTAGAGTGTAAAGTTTTATATATGTAGTAGGCACAAGAGTAAGTATGAATGTTCTTTACGGTGAGTAGTTTTAGACTTTTGAATATTGGTGGAGTATGCTGTCTAGAGTGGGAATTTGTTATCATACTGACTGCGGCCTTTGTTGTGTTATGAGTGGTCTAAGGTGATCTAAGTTATCCAATATCCTCAATTGCATAACTCTTATAGATAATGCTTGGCAGGGAGTGATTTCCACGACGATGAACTCTGCTTGGAGAAAATTGTGGCCAGAATGTGTCCAAGAGAAGGATTTTGAAGGGTTTGAGGATGATCCTGTCGACCCTATGCCTGTTGTGGAATGTATTGTGGCATTGGGGAATTCCATGGGGTTGAATGTGTGTGTGGCGAGGATGTGGAAGAGTTGATGAAGGACCACAGTGAAGGGCTAACCACTGAAGAGTTGCAAGACCTTAATCTGCAACAGCAACTGAGCACAGCTGAGGAAATTGCTTCACAGGAGGAGGAAGACAGAGGGAAGAAGGTGCCTTCTTCAAAGATTAAGGACATTTGTGCAAAGTGGAGTGAGGTGCAAACATTTGTGGAGGAACATCACCCTAACAAAGCTATTGCAGGCCGTGTCTGTGACATGTTCAATAACAATGCCTTGTCCCATTTTAGGCAAATCTTAAAAAGATGCCAGAAACAGAGCTCTCTGGAACAATTTTTTGAGCGACAGGGGTCCAGTGACTCTCAAGCTGGTCCTAGTGATATTAAAAAAACCTGGATAAGGACTCGGTACCTAAAGTCTTTATGGAAGGGGATTCCCCTTCCAAACAATAGTAACTTCTCCTCCCTCTCCCCTCCTCCCATCTTCCATACACCAACACGAGTCTTCAATAAAGGTAAGTGTGATGTTATTATTGCTTTATATTGATTTGTCATTCTTTTCTGTATGTAAATCTATATTTAATCTCTCTAAAAAAAATTTGTTTTAAATACTTTTGGGTGTCCAGAACAGATTAATTGGATTTACATTATTTCTTATGGGGAAAATGGTTTTGGTTTTCGTGAATTTCGGTTTTCGGCAGACTCTCTGGAATGGATTAATCACGAAAACTGAGGATCTACTGTATCATGTTTCAATGTTACTTATAGCGTTTATTATGTCATATTAGATCAATTCTAATAGATAAATACAGTGGACCCTCGCTATTCGAACATTCTTCATTTCAGAATGCTGTTCAAGTACTATTACCAAACGAATTTATTCCCATAAGGAATGATGTAAATTAGATTAGTCCATTTCAGACCCCCAAAAATACACTTATAAAAGCACTTACAATAATAAATTTACATAAAAGGATGATTTTGGAGTGTTCGAATAGCGAGAGTCCACTGTAAGTCGTAGAGTTGATATTAGCGTTACAGTCAACCCCCGGTTAGCGATATTAATATCCAGAGGGCTTATCTGTAACCGAAAATATTGTTATCCGATTCTATTTTCCCATAAGAAATAATGGAAATAAAATTAATCCGTTTCAGACACCCAAAAGTATTAAAATAAAATATTTTTGTACATTAAATGTACATTAAATTACACAGAAAACAATGAGACATGAAGAATAAAACAATAATAACATGTCACTTACCTTTATTGAAGAGTTGTTGATGTGTGGAAGACAGGAGGAGGGGAGAGGATGGAAGAGTTGCTTTTGTTTGGAAGGGAAATCCCCTTCCATAAAGACTTCAGGTACCAAGTCCTTTCCCTGGGTTACTTCTTTTCTTTGTTTTTTAATGTCACTAGGACCAGCTTGAGAGTCACTTGACCCCTGTTGCTCAAAATAGTGTTCCAGAGAATTCTGTTTCTGGCGAATGTTTGGAATTGTGCCGGCAACTGGGGCTGGCTGGCTCCCTGGCTGGCTGGCTGGCTTGCTGACCATCTGGGTGGCTGGCTGGCTAGCTGACCAGCTGGCTGGCTCCCTGGCTGGCTGGCTGGCTTGCTGACCATCTGGGTGGCTGGCTGGCTAGCTGACCAGCTGGCTGGCTGAACAGCAGGCTGGCTGGATGGATGGCTGGCTGACCAACTAGCCGGCTGGCTGGCTGGCTTGCTGACCATCTGGCTGGGTGAACAGCTGGCTGGCTGGATGGATGGACAGCCAGCTGGCTGGATGGATGGACAGCCGGCTGGCTGGATGGATGGATAGCCGGCTGGATGGATGGCCGGCCAGCCGGCTGACCAGCTAGCTGGCTGGCTTGCTGACCATCTGGCTGGCTGAACAGCTGGTTGGGTGAACAGCTGGCTGGCTGGATGGATGGACAGCCGGCTGGCTGAATGGATGGATGGCTGGCCAGCCGGCTGACCAGCTAGCCGGCTGGCTGGCTGGCTTGCTGACCATTTGGCTGGCTGAACAGCTGGCTGGATGGATGGATGGACAGCCGGCTGGCTGGATGGATGGACAGCCGGCTGGCTGGATGGATGGACAGCCGGCTGACTTGCTGAACAGCCGGATGGATGGATGGCTGGCCAGCCGGCTGACCAGCTAGCTGGCTGGCTGGCTTGCTTGCTGACCATCTGGCTGGCTGGCTTGCTTGCTGACCATCTGGCTGGCTGGCTTGCTTGCTGACCATCTGGCTGGCTGGCTTGCTTGCTGACCATCTGGTTGGCTGGATGGATGGACAGCTGGCTGATTGGCTGAACAGCCGGCTGGATGGATGGATGGCCGGCCAGCCGGCTGACCAGCTAGCCGGCTGGCTTGCTGACCATCTGGCTGGCTGAACAACTGGCTGGCTGAACAACTGGCTGGCTGAACAGCTGGCTGGATGGATGGACAGCTGGCTGGCTGGATGGATGGACAGCCGTCTGGCTGGATGGATGGACAGCCGGCTGGCTGGATGGATGGACAGCCGGCTGGCTGGCTGGATGGACAGCCGGCTGGCTGGATGGATGGACAGCCGGCTGACTGCCTGAACAGCAGGCTGGATGGCTGACTAGCTAGCCGGCTGGCTGGCTGACCGGCTAGCCGGCTGGCTGGCTCTATCTATCTATCTCACAGGAACACATAAATACAATTATACATAGTGTAAATTACCTAGGATACAGGGAGAATATAATAATAATAATTATTGAAGCATGGTGACCAGGGGGCACAAAGGGCCCCAGTCTTATCACTAATCTAATTACAGAGGTGACATTGATGAGGGGTGAGTGTCCTCTTATCTTATTATTATCGCTAAACTAATTTGTGTTGACATTGATGAGGGTACAATGCCTTCGCCTGCCTGCCTCCCTCCCTGCCCTCCTCCCTCCCTGCCTGTCTCCCTCCCTGCCTGTCTCCCTCCCTGCCTGTCTCCCTCCCTTCCTCCCTCCCTGCCTGTCTCCCTCCCTTACTCCCTCCCTGCCAGCCAGCCAGCCAGCCAGGGGTAATGGGTTATCCTCGTCTTATCACCAAACTAATGAGTGATGACATTTGACAAATGAGGGTACACTGCCTTCGCTTTATTTATATTAACTGTTTTATCTGTCTGTCTGTGTCTGTTTGTGTGTCTGTCTGTCTGTTTGTCTGTCTCAGAGAGATCCAACACATATTACAATACTCAGTAGTCACTGCTTCACATCTGAGTCCTGACACACATTATTTGCCAGTCTAGATTTTTTGGGATATCCTAGGTAATTTACACTAGGTATAATTGTATTTATGTGTACATGTGTGACAGACAGACAGGGCTGCCAACCAGCCAGGCAGGCAGACAGCCAGCAACCAGC
The DNA here is from genome assembly GCA_009830355.1 of Cherax destructor. Lineage (NCBI taxonomy): Eukaryota > Metazoa > Arthropoda > Malacostraca > Decapoda > Parastacidae > Cherax > Cherax destructor. The sequence continues at coordinate 78,687 of WNWK01005892.1, forward strand.
CATCCATCCAGCCAGCCATAGAAGCATGATATATACTCTAGAATGAATATGTCATTATGTATGTGACGAATTGTGTTGCGTTGTTGGGTGTATAAGGGCCACTGAAAGATAAGCCTTAAATAGTGGTGGTGGTGGTGGCGGCGGTAGCAGAGGTGGCAGTGTTGTCAGTTGCCCTATATACCTCCAACAACATTGGAGGAGTTAGTTTTGGGCTGTCCTTTTTCTATCAATTAATCGCTAACTTACTTGCTACACCGTTAATGCTACACTTTATCTCTGGCTAGCGCTATAGCCTTTATCGACTCCTGCTGCTTTATTATCGTAATATCGTAGAATCACTGAAGAAAGCACATTCTCCCTTCTCTCTCAGCCCTTTACCAAAGGGCTGGCACTAGGAGCTTTCTTTGGGCCCATGGTGGCTTATTTATCAGTTGCAAGCACTAAAAAGAATGGAATACAGTGGACCCTTGAAAATCGTCCCCCTTGAAGATCGGCAAATTTCGAAATTGGCAACTTTTTTCTGCAAAATATTGGCGTGATTTTTCGTCCTTTGGCTTAAAAATCGGCGGTCGTATGAAATGTGTCCGAGTGGCCTCCCAGCCACCGCAGGCACACAAATACCATTCAGGGTCAGTGTGCCATTGTTTACCAGCGAGTGACGATCACTTCACGCCTTTGATACGATACATTTCTTAATCCTTTGACTGTTTCGGTCATATATATACGTCTTACGAGCCAATGTTTCGGACGTATTTATACGCCTAAATTCTAGCGACCTCAAATCAAGTGGGAGAAAGCTGGTAGGCCCACATGTGAGAGAATGGGTCTGTGTGGTCAGTGTGCGCAGTATACAAAAAATCGGGCAGCCAATGGTGCATTGTGGGAAAGCCATTTCAGTAGTCCTTGTTCAGCATGCCTAGCGGTAAGAATATCTGACTCCCCGGCGAATCTGGGACTCTTCTCTTCCTCAGTGATAGCTCTAACACAGATGGAAGTGTCTCTGAAGATGAATTTCATGGTTTTGAGAAGTTTATAACCGAAAGCAATGCCCAGGATACCAGAAGGAAAGAAGGAAGAAAGAAAGAAAGGAAGGAAGAGATGAGAGGAAGGAAGGAAAGAAGAGATGAGAGGAAGGAAGGAAAGAAGAGATAAAAGGAAGGAAGGAAAGAAGAGATGAAAGGAAGGAAGGAAAGAAGAGATGAGAGGAAGGAAGGAGGAAAGGAAGGAAGGAAAGAAGAAAGAAAGGAAGGAGAGATGAGAGGAAGGAAGGAACAAAAGAATTAAGAAAGAAAGGAAGGAGAGATGAGAGGAAGGAAGGAACAAAAGAAGTAAGAAAGGAAGAAAAAAAGAAAGGAAGAAAGGAAGGCAGGAAGGAGGTTGTGGGGAAGAAGACCTGCAACCCCTTTTGTGTTGACAGGTTGACAGCAGTGAGGGTGGTGAGTAATGGTATAATATGTCATTTTGACAGCTTCCTTACCCTGACTCAGCAAATTTAGATGTCCACACACATACAGCTTCAAGCGCTAAGTGAAGTTGATGGAAAGTGTCCAGTCATTATTTAAGTGTATATATATCATAGAACAATAGCAATAGGTTGGTAGGTAAGTAGGTAGGCAAGTAAGTAGGTAGGCAAGTAAGTAGGTAGGCAAGTAGGTAAGTAGGTAAGCAAGTAGGTAAGTAAATAGGTAAGCAAGTAGGTAAGCAAGTAGGTACGTAAGTAGGTACGTAAGTAGGTAAGAAGGACTGTGAGGAAGCAGAGCATGGGACCTCCATGGGTGTTGACAAGGCAGTGAGGGTGGTGAGTGATGGTATAATATGTCATTTTGACAGCAGCTGCACCCTGACTCAGCATATTTACAAGTCCACACACTCACAACAACCAGCTTCCAGAAGCTATTATCAGTTCTATGAAGTGTCCAGTGACTATATATGCATATATATAGAAACCAGAAGGAAGGAAGGAAGGAAGGAGATGAAAAGAAGGAAGGACGGTATGAAAGGAAGGAAGGTAGGTAGGTAGGAATGTAGGAAGGAAGGCATGTAGGAAGGAAGGTTGGAAGGAAGGTATGTAGGAAGGAAGGTAGGAAGGAAGGCAGGAAGGAAGGTAGGAAGGAAGGAAGGAATGACGACCCAGAAACAACAACCAGCTTCCAGAAGCTAATAGCAATTCTATGAAGTGTCCAGTGATTATATATGCGTATATATAGAAACCAGAAGGAAGGAAGAAAGGAAGGACGAGATGAAAGGAAGGAAGGTTAGAAGGAATGTAGGAAAGAAGGTTAGAAGGAATGTAGGAAGGAAGGTTAGAAGGAATGTAGGAAGGAAGGTTAGAAGGAATGTAGGAAGGAAGGTTAGAAGGAATGTAGGAAGGAAGGAAGGTCGGAATGATGACCCAGACACAACAACCAGCTTCCAGAAGCTTATAGCAGTTCTAGGCACGTGTCCAGTGACTGTGAGTGTATACGTACAGTGGTACCTCGAGTTACGATGGTCCCCAAAATCGCCCTTTTATGTAAGTTTATTTTTTTAAATGCTTTTGTAGGTATATTTTTGGGGGTGTAAAAGGACTAGTCTATTTTACATTATTCCTTATGGGGATAAATTCGTTTGGTAATGGCACTTGAACAGCATTCTCGAACGAAAAAATATCGTAACTCGAGGTACCACTGTATATAGAAACCAGAAGGAAGAAAGGAAGGACGAGATGAAAGGTAGTAAGGAAGGAAGGAAGGAAGGTAGGTAGGAAGGTAGGTAGGTATGTAGGTAGGTAGGAAAGAAGGAAGGAAGGAAGGAATGTAGGTAGGTAGGTAGGTAAGAAGGAATGTAGGAAGGAAGGAATGATGACCCAGACGACCATCAACCTAGGATAACTACCTAACAAAACTGCCTGCTGCTACTTTGAAGAAAACTGCTCAGAAGAGATGTTTTGTCTGTGCATATACAAAAAAACACCCACAAAAATGCAGAGACACTTGTTTTATGTGTGAGGAATGTAAAACACCACTGTGCATAGAACCATGTTTCAAAGAGTTCCACAAGCTGCAGAACTTCTATGAACATGTCCAGTGACTGTACATTTGTATATATACAGGTATCCCTCAACATTCGCGAGGGTTAGGGGATCAAGAGCCTCGTGAATGTTGAAAAATCGCGAATGTTTGGTGCCCCAATATATTGTAGGGAAATATAATACAATACTGCTTCCTTGACCTATTGAACCATGAACAATCATAAAACACATATAAACATCGTAAAATAATGTACTATATACATGTTATTTTGACATGAGCTGGCTGTGGAGGGAGGCCTGTAATAGTATAATTATACAATAAGTATTTTATAGTGTTGTGAAGTGTCATGGGGAATCAAGTTACTGACACACTGCTTCTTCTCCTTCTGGTGTAGCTCTGCCCACTTTGTAATGATGCCAAATGTTGAATTAAATATGTATACATTAGAAAAAAAAATGAAACTCCAACTTCATAAATTTATTTTAATTTGCATAACTCATATATTACAGAAAACAATAAAAAGGTAAAATACATATACAACGAGTTAAGCTTACAGAAAAATACATTAAATTCACCATCTAACATTGTTACGAAGTGGGAGGACCTATTGTAGGTAGGAGAGGCTAGCAGTAAGTCAGTGTCTGGTGAGTCGTCATAGGTGTTGGATGTTAGCCTTAGCGCTAATAAAATGTGTAATTACACTAATATTAGTAATAAAGGTTATCTATCTATCACATTTATTCCAAATTGATATCAGAAACATGATAAATACCCTAGAACTGTAATAAAGATGCTGAAATGAATAATATATGCCATATTATATGAGGGTAAGAGAGCAGGCACCATACCATATGAGATGTTTACATCAGGGTAAACATGCCTAAATCATTCTTGTCATAAGAACAAATGCAAAAATAGCATTTATTGTTTTTAGAATAATAATAATTTATAATAATTGATCTGGAGCACTTTCAATGTTATCAGTATTTGGTAGCTGACATTTAGAGCACTCCACAGCAATTATTATTAATATTATTATTATTATTTCCCTACAATATATTGTAAGGAAATAATAATAATAATATTAATAATAATAATAATAATATTACTAATAATAATAATATTAATAATAATAATAATAATTATTATTATTTCCCTACAATATACAGTATTGTAGGGAAATAATAATAATAAATAATAATTGCTGTGGAGTGCTCTAAATGTCAGCTACCAAATACTGATGACATTTAAAGTGTTCCACATCAATTATTATAAAATATTATTATTCTAAAAATAATAAATGCTATTTTTGCATTTGTTCTTATAACAAGAGTGATTTAGGCATGTTTACCTGATGTAAACATCTTTTATGGTGGTCTCTGCTCTCTTACCACTCATATAATATGGCATATATTATTCATTTCAGCATCTTTTTACATTCTAGGTATTTATCATGTTTCTGATATCAATTTGGAATAAATGTAATAGATAGATAACCTTTATTTAGTACATTCATTACTTACTGCTTCCTTAACCTATTGAACAATGAACAATCATAAAACGCATGAAAACATAGTAAAATATTGTACTATATAGTACAGTGGACCCCCGGTTTTCGTCCATTTTTCGTAAAGAATACTGTTCAAGTGCCATTACCAACCGAATTATTCCTTTAAGAAATAATGAAAGTAGACTAGTCCTTTTAGACCCCCCAAAACTACACTTATAAAAGCATTTAAAAAAATAAACTTACATAAAAGGGCATGTTTTGAGCATTACGAACACCGGGGGTTCACTGTACTACATACATGTTATACTGTAGTTTAACCCTTTCGGGGTCGGTGCCGTACTAGTACGTTTACGAGCTGGTTGGTGCCGTACTAGTACCCCAAATTCTAGCGGCCTCAATTTAAGAGAAAACGTCTGGTAGGCATACATATGAAAGAATGGGTCTGTGGGTCAGTGTGAGTATAAAAAAATCCTGCGGCACACACTGCATAATGAGAAAAACCGACCGTTTTTTCGATTAAAACAGCAATTTTGCAGTCGATTTTCGTATGGTATTTATTGATGTATTCTCGTTTTCTTGGTCTCATTTGATAGAATGGAAGATATATTACAGAAATAGAGATGATTTTGATTGGTATGACAATGACAAGTACCTTGAAATTGAGCTCAAAGTAGCGAATATGTTCGATTTTTTGACGATGTTCAAGAGTAAACAAATCACACCATCGTCCAATACACATCAACTGGCGAGTCTTATATTCATGCACAAGTGCTCTGATATTATTTATACCATTTTTACAATGATATAGTTGTATACATAACAGTAAATCTTCTATTTTTGTGTGAGAATAAAAATTCAAAATGGAAAGCAAAAGTAATGGAACAGGGCCTGGAGACGTGGCTAATGAACAGAAAACATGTTATTTTAGTGCCAGGAATGTCTGCCTTGTTTACTCTGGACCCTATTTTGAAATTGGCATCGTTTGAAATTTGTGTGAAATTGGAAAATTGTCATTTTCTGACCACTATTTTGGGTAGATGAAATTGGTAAATAGGCAGTTTCTTGTACTCAATCGATAGAAGAAATGGAGTTCTAGCGAAATAGCTATAATTTTAGGAGAATGAAACATTGGAATTTGTCGAAAATAGGGCTCGAAGTGGGTGAAATCCGTGCGTCAGTGTCATAGATACCGCGAACCGCGCATAATTCCATTAGTTTTTGATCAAATTTCATAATTTTGGTGGCGTTATGATCGGAAAAAGATACTCTATCATTTCATAAGAAAAAAATAAATTTTTTTTTTCCAAAAAAATTTTGACCCCAGGAACACGTTTCCGAGAAGGCCTGTCGACCCCCAAAGGGTTAATAACAAATAATGAATGAAGAAAACACTCAGTGAGTGAGTGGTGGGCGGGCTGGCTGCCGGGTCGGAGGGAAGGTAGTAGGGACGCTCGGGTGGCGGGAAACTAAATATGATTTGGTGGGTGGGAATTTGCGGCTGGAATTTGGCGGCCGGGTTGGGAATGTGTGAAGCCCGGAAATTGGAAAAACGTGAATGTTGAGGGATACCTGTATTATAGAACAATAGTAATAAAGATTTTTTGTATTGTTGGTTTGTGTAAACAATTTTTGTAAACAATATAAAGATACTAATGTTTATGCTATTATTGTGTTGCATACAACGAATGTATATATATACATTGCACCATACCTTGGTCTCACAGGCCACATAAGTTACGTAAAAAAAGAAAATAGTGAAAGAAACAAGAAATTTGCGAATGGAAGTAAACAAATATTTATTGAGTTTGAGAAAGTGGCATTCGCCGCTGTTGCCATACGCGGCTCATTTTCTGCCAAATTTACACCTCCATATCTCGGTAAGTATTGATGACAAAAATCTGTTTTTAGGAGAAAAACAATCAGAAAAAAGTCTTCGCCTGACTTAACTCAGTGAAGACGTGTCTTGTGTGCTCTCTGTGAATCTGAACAAGATGTCCTCTCTTGAGCTACTCTACCAGCAGCTGAAGGAAGAACTGAGGGTAGCTAAGCTTGAGATACACCGACTGACTGAGGAAAACAAGAGGATTCGTAGTAATCCTCCTGTTGAAATCCTCAAGCCAAGAAAGGAACCTGGACAGTGGCTGAAATGCATGGGACAAAGTTAAGGATCAAGAGGACGGATGGAGAGGTAGAATCAACAAACAACCAGGAACCTGTTGTGGAAACATTGAACCAATTCTCTGTGCTACCCGATGAATGTGAGTCGACTACTGGCAACATCAAAGGAACGACACCAAGGAAGGTAAGAACATTGTTCTTGTTGGGGATAGTCAGATTAGGTACATGGATAGGGCCTTCTGCTTGAAAGATAGAAGTAGGAGACAGAAGGTTTGCTTTCCTGGGGCTGGGATGGAGCATATTGTTGCCGTCTGGACGACATCATGAGAGATAATGGGAGCAATCCTATTATCTGTCTCAGTGCTGGAGGCAACGATGTTGGCAGACGTAGGAGTGAGGACCTGACTAGCAGGTATAGGTCAGCAATAGACATAATTAGGAAGAAGGGTAGGAACCCTGTCATATGTGGTATTTTGCCAAGAAGAGGAGTTGGAGATGAATGGCTGTCCAGGGCAATTGGTGTCAATTGCTGGCTGGACAAATACTGTAAGAAAATGCAGTAACATTCATTGACAACTGGGACTCTTCTATGGTAGAAATGACATGTATGCCAGGGATGGGGTTCACTTATCCAGGTCTGGGGGGGCAATGGCAACTGCAGTGGAGGTAGCTGTTAGGGCTTTAAAGTAGAAAACGTTAGTGGTATGGGTTTTGGGGAAAAACAGTGAAGTCCCAGTGTGTAATATTATAAGTTCTAGGAGAACTAGTAATAGGCAGAATAAGGTGGATAGAGGAAAGTTAGTGACACTAGATGACAAGGATAGTAATAGGTATAGTGGAAAAACAGAAATGAGCAGGAAGGGTAAAGAGAAAGGAGGGTCTTTAAATATATATTACACCAATAGTCGTAGTGCTAGGAATAAGATGGACGAGTTGAGATTAGTTGCAAGTACGGGTAATATTGATGTTTTTGCAATAACTGAGACTTGGTTTAACCCTTGGGGGTTCGACAGGCCTTCTCAGGAAAGTGTTCCTGGGGTCGAAAATTTTTGGAAAAAAAATTTTTTTTTCTTATGAAATGATAGAGAATCTTTTTCCGATCAAAACGCCACCACAATTATGAAATTTGATCGAAAACTAACAAAATTATGCTTTCGCGGTTATCGGTATCTATGACACTGACGCACCGATTTCACCCACTTGAGCCCTATTTTGACAAATTCCAATGTGTCAGTCTCCTAAAATTATAGCTATTTCGCTAGAACTCCATTTACTTCTATCGAATGAGTAGAAGAAACTGCCTATTTACCAATTTCATCTACCCAAATTAGTGGTCAGAAAATGGCAATTGTCCAATTTCACACAAATTTCAAACTATGCCAATTTCAAAATATAGGGTCCAGAGTAAACAAGGCAGACATTCCTGGCACTAAAATAACATGTTCTCTGTTCATTAGCCACGTCCCCAGGCCCCAGTTCCATTACTTTTGCTTTCCATTTTGAATTTTTATTCTCACAAAAATAGAAGATTTACTGTTATGTATACAACTGCATCATTGTAAAAATGGTATAAATAATATCAGAGCACTTGTGCATGAATATAAGACTCGCCAGTTGATGTGTATTGGATGTATGGTGTGATTTGTTTTACTCTTGAACATCGTCAAAAATCGAACATTTTCGCTACTTTGAGCTCAATTTCAAGGTACTTGTCCTTGTCATACCAATCAAAATCATCTCTATGTCTGTAATATATCTTCCATTCTATCAATTGAGACCAAGTAAACGAGAATAAATCAATAAATAACATACGAAAATCGACTGCAAAGTCGTTTGTTTTAATCGAAAAAACGGTCAGAGTTTTTCTCTCATTATGCACTGTGGGTGCGGGAAATTTTTTTTTTATACTGCGCACACTGACCGCACAGACCCATTCTATCACATCTAGGCCTAACAGCCTGTTTCTGCTTGATTTGAGGCGCTAGAATTTAGGCATACTAGTACGTCAATAACCCCATGGCGTAAGCCGTACTAGTACGTCAATAACCCTGAAAGGGTTAACATTGTGCTTCTTGAAGGCTCTGGTATTTTCTGAGTGATACACCAGAAAACGGTTTCACTTTAAAATCACCACTGGCATTGGCACAAAGCATAAGAGTTAGCCTGTCTTTCATAGGCTTGTGTCCTGGCAGTGCCATTTCCTCCTGAGTAATGAAGGTCCTCTTTGGCATTTTCTTCAAAAAGAGGCCTGTTTCATCACAATTAAACATTGTTGGGGTTAAAATTTTTTCAGTGTCATTAACCCCTTGAATTCCTGCAAAAAATTTTCAGCTGCACGTTTGTCTGAGCTGGCTGTCTCACCATGCCTCACAACACTGTGTATGCCACTACGTTTCTTAAACCTCTCAAACCAGCCTCTGCTGTCTTTAAAATCACTCGCCTCACCACTGGTTGCAGGCATTGTCTTGACAAGATCTGCGTGCAACTGCCTTGCCTTTTCACAAATTATCGCTGTGGAAATACTATCACCCTCTATCTGTTTTCATTGATCCACACCAGCAATAACTTCTCAACCTCATCCACTGTTTTCGATCTATTTTTCGTAAACATATCAACCCCTTTTGCAACATTAGCTTCCTTGATTTCTTTTCTCTTTGCCAGGATAGTGGTGATAGTAGATTGTTTTTTTCCATACATCCTGGCAAGCTCACCCACACGTACGCCACTCTCATATTTTTCAACAATCTCTTTCTTCAGTTCGATGGTGTTCCTCACTCTCTTTACCACAAGGGTGCCCCTAGGAAGCTTCTTTGGACCCATGATGACTTATTTCATGTGACAATCACTAAACCACCAAAAAGACAACAAATGTATTGTGAATGTTTGTAGAGCGCACTGGGTATTGTTCATTCAAGTGTAAACAATGCTGGACTGGCGTCCTGGGTGGAGACACGCAAGCGCAGAGCGGGCGGACAGGTCTGGTAGCGCTACCTGAGTAAATATCGCTACCTGAGACAAATATTAACTGTAAAAAGCAAATCACACGAACAAATCGTTATTTGGAATGATCGTTAATCGGGGGTCCACTGTATCATTATATTGTTTACAAAACTGTTACACAAACCAGCAATAAAAAAATTGTTTATTACTATTGTTCTATAATATATGTACACATATATAATGACTGGACACAGTTGAAACTGTGTGTGTGTGTGTGTGGACATCTAAATTTGCTGAGTCAGGGATAAGGCAGCTGTCAAAATGACATATTATACCATTACTCACCACCCTCACTGCCTGTCAATGTCTTCTCCCCCACAACCTTCCTTCCTTTCCTACCTACCTTCCTAGCTTCCTTTCTTGTTTCATTCCTTCCTTCCTTTCCTACTTATTTCCTTCCTTCCTTCCTCTCATCTCTTCCTGCCTTCCTTTCTTCTTTCATTCCTTCCTTTCTTAATTCTTTCATTCCTTCCTTCCTCTCATCTCTTCCTTCCTTCCTTTCTTTCTTCCATTCTTAATTCACTCCTTTCCTCCTTCCTTACTTCTTCTTTCCTTCCTTCCTCTCATCTCTTCTTTTTCCTTCCTTCCTCTCATCTCTTCTTTTTTCCTTCCTTCCTGTCATCTCTTCTTTTCTTCCTTCCTTCCTGTCATCTCTTCTTTCCTTCCTTCCTTCCTTCCTGTCATCTCTTCTTTCCTTCCTTCCTTTCATCTCTTCCTTCCTTCCTTTCTTTCTTTCTTTCTTTCTTCCTTCCTTACTGTCTTTCTTCCTTCCTTCTGGAATCCTGGGCATTGCTTTCGGTCACAAACTCCTCAAAACAATGAAATTCATCTTCAGAGACACTTCCCATCTGGGGACGAAAAGTCCCAGTTTAGGAGTCAAATAACTCTTACCGCTAGGCATGCTCAAGAAGGATTACTGAAATGGCGTTCCCACAATGCACCACTGGCTGCCCAATTTTTTATATGGTGCATATTGACTATTAAGACCCATTCTCTCACATGTGGGCCTACCAGCTTTCTCCTGCTGATTTGAAGCGCTAGAATTTATGCGTTTAATATGTCAAACACATTGGCTCAGTAAGACGTATATAATAATAATAATAAGAATAATAATAATATTTTTATTTTGATGCATGTTACAAGTGTACACTGTTATTGGTAGTTACAATTATAAAACTGTAATGCAGGAGAGCCACTGTCATGCCATGGCATTAGGAAATTTTTTCTAAAGACTTATTCATAAGTACTTAATGCTGAAAGTGATTGAGTTTATTCTAGTTCTGTATTATTTTAAATTTAATATGATTATTAATTTTGTTAAAAGACAATAAAAGAAAATTGGTTGAGTTTAATCTAGTTGTATATTTTATTTCAAGTTACAGTAGGGTTGGATGTATACTAGTATAATAACAATACTAGAAAAATTTATTAAAGGTTTCTTCTAGTTATATATTTTATTTAAAATTTAAAAGAAAAGGGTGATATATAAGAATTTAAATATAATTGATGATATAAAATTTTCCCCAAAAAGTGAAAGGGAAATGAACATATCAAATTGAGATTAAAAAATTAAAATAATATTGGGTTTGAAAAGTTTGTTACAGTATGAGTTTTTAGTATAGGGTGAGTAGGTGTTTTTTGAAAAAAAGTTTTGGGTTGGTTTTCGAAGGGTTAACTTAATATTTACTGGTAATGAATTAATTCTGGGGCCTTTAGTGCATAAATTTTTACATTGGTTAGTATGGACTCGGGAAATGCCAAATAGTGATTTTTCTTGTGATTCGTGGGACCTATTAAAAGTTGTTGAGGAGAATTTTGACGGGGGGTTGATATTATGTAGAGTTTATGTAGGGAAGCACTGAATAGGTATGAATATTTTTTTTAGGGTTTGAGGATTTTAAGGTTCTAAATATGGGGGAAATAATGCTGTCTAGAGTGGGAATTTATCATCATCGCTGCAGCCTTTTGCTGGATTATGGTGGTATAAGGTGATTTAATGTTGGAGCCATAAATTCCATAGGTGGGGTAGAAAAAAGAGAAATGATATGGTGCAATGAGAGGTTGTGTTTTATAATAGCATATATTAGATAAAAACCTCTGTCCTTGAGATTTTCTTGGAAATTTGTTGTATGTGTGTTTGGTTTAGAATACTTCAGGTTGGTTCCTAGGTTTTTCCCTCTGTGAGTCTTGTGATGTGTAAACCTTTTAAACATTATGTTAAGTGGAACATTTGTGTTTGTTTCCAAACCAAGAAGTGGTCTTGTCCGTTTGGGAAATTTAAACTTATTTGTCGTCATCCGTGTTGATTTTCTGTAAATTTGGCATTAACTGTGTTGGCTAGTATGACTGGATTTGGGTGAGAAAGGGTATGTTGTGTTCCAAACAAATGGGTTTGAGTAGTTGTGATGCATTGGTGGTGGGTTTTGTAAATGAGGAATAGGAGTGGCGGGCACTTCCTTGATGGGACACGACTGTTTGTTGTTTGGAAGGTCTCCATTTGTTAGTCTGTTCTGTTTTTCAGGTAAACTTTGGTAGTTGAGGGGTGCCTAATATAGTGGGTAATTTGTAGGGGATAAATCATGGTGTTTTTATCAAATGCTTTGGGAGGTCTATGAAGATTCCCAGCGGAACTTCTTTCTTCTCAAGTGGTGTATATTATCTAACATGTGTGTTTTGATCGTTTGTGCCTTGTTGGTCCTGAATCAATTGGGGGGGGTTTAGTACATTGTGTGAGACGAGGAATGGTCTGTTTGAAATTCCCAAGATTTTGAAAGCAAATTTTTTAAATTTGAGATTGGTCTATAAGTGTTTGTTTTGGGCCTCTTTGGGAGGTGGACCCTAGCTATTTTGAGGAAAATTTATGGAGTGAAAAATTGGGGGTTTTTGAATAATGCTGCTATAATTGGTGACAGTACGTGTGAAGCTTTTTTTATAGGGGGGGTAAGCTGTTTATGTCTCCTGCTTTGTTTTTTGGGTTTGATTATGAGCAGACTTCAGTGGGTTGTGGAGCTAAAGGGAAAGGTATCTGGGTAGGTGTTGGTGAGGTAGTCTGTTGGGGGGGGAAAGTTAAGTCTCTTAGCTGTGATCTTAGTTTTGAAATGTCTGTTATAGAGGTTGTGTGTTTTTAAAAAATTTTTTGATGCATTCATTAGAAATCTGAATGTGTTTCTAATTCATTAGGCAGTCAATGTCATAGCTGATAAAATTATTAACATGACTCATTATGTAGTCTGAAGGTAATTTTTCCCATTTCTTGGGCAGAATGCCTGGTTGTTGAGAAAGGTAGGGTAGTGGTCTGTGGTGTTTTCTGTGATTATGCCTATTGGGGATATTGTGTTAGCCCAGATGGTCTGTGAAGTACTATTTGGAGTTCTTGTAGGTTTGATTTGGGTTGGTAGTAAAAAACAGTTGCTCATAGTGTTTTTTAATTCAGTTACCTGCAGGTTTTGGGTTTATGAGAGGTATTTTGAAATCTCTGTGAGACAAATGATCATGATGAATTTCGGGTTTTCCCCCTATTTTTTCAAAAAGTGGCGGATGTTTGACTGGGGTTCTTGATTTTTAAATACTGTGGGGGGTTTTGCAGGTTTTTTTTGATTTAAATTTCCATTATATTCTCCATTTTTACCCTTGTGCAAGAGTTTTGATACATTCGGTTGATCTGTATAATATTTGTTTTCCCACGCTGGTCTGTCCTACAGTTGTGAAGGGCTGTGTAACCTGGGATGGCATAGACACCTGTATATCAGGCTTATCCTCATGAGTGTGATGATTGACATATTGGACTGTAGGGTTTGGGAGTAGTGCTTTGAGGTCATCATAATGTTTGCTCAGATCTTTGTATTGAGATATTAAGTTATTTTTGGCTCTGGTAATTCTTTGTGTCAGCTTTTTAATAGTTACAGTTGCTGTTGGAGTCATGTAGTTTATAATAGTTGATACCCGGGGATCAATGCCTGTAACCCAGAGTTTAGGGGATTATAACTAAACAGAACAATAGATTATGCTAAACAATGAAAATTGTTAAATTAAGTTATGTAATGTTAAATTTTTTAGTTTTAGGAATTTTACAGATATAGGATATTGAATAATTTAATGATATACTAATTTAACTGTCTAATAATTTTAAAGAAAAACTCAATGAAGTATTAATGGTATGAAAAAAAATTTTTTGATTCAATATTGCTGGTTGAAACTTTTAGTATATGAAAGCAATAAGAGGTCTGAATGCAAGGCTATTGAACAATATTAAGTTTTGATAATATTAAAAGTATTTTGATTATGAGTTAATAAAGTGACTGAAGTTGGCTAATGGTAAAAGGTTTTTTAAAATATAGTAGGATCCCTTATCAGGTAGTTGTTTAAAAAAGGAAATGAAAATTTGTCACATACAAATATAGTTGTTTGAATATAAGAATAAAATTTAAAACAAATGGTGACTGTTTGTTAGGGGTAAAAGGTATTTAAAAGTATGAGTAAATAATTATTAGGGTATTGCTTTGAAAATATAAACTAAGTCACATAAGTGAGGTAGTTGTTTGATTATAAAAATATAAAAAGAAAAAAATAGTGAAAGGTTGTATTAAATTTCAAGTAAAAGTAATTTTTTTAAATAGTTGGGGGTTTGGGAAAATTTAAAGATTTGATATGTATTAAAAATAAAAAAAGAAAGTAAATGGTTACAGATAAGTTAAAAGATATATATACTATAGTAAAAAAAAGGTTGTACAATTATATTTGTAAGAAATTTAATAAATTGAGGTAGCAGATTATTGAACAAATATGAAGTTAATTACGATAATATACAATTTTTAAATTAATTACATTAATTCAATCAGTTTGGTGAAATATATGGATTGAGGTTGCAGTTACTAGTACAACTGTTGCCTAACCAGACAAAGGTTGGTCAATAGGACCCCAAAAAAGGGCAAAAAGGGGTTAAAAACCTCATGTTTTGGAAAAGAAGTCATGTAGTATTATAGTTTGCTGGAAAAAAAGTGGAGAAAGTTCCTCCCCTGTATAGGTGTTCAGTGTTTTGAAATGACTCAAGTTTTAACCAAAGGGGGATTTCTTATTATAAAAATAAGCGTTTAAAAATTTTTTTTAAACACAGTTTTTTTTAGTGAATAATTGTCATTTGATGGGGGAACCTTTGTTAATATCCATGTTCATGCCGCACAAGCATCCATCTTAAGTGTCATTTACTCTAAGGGGTTTGGGACTTCTACAATTTCAGTTACATTTTTTTTTTAAAAAACTGCCTGTATCCCACCCAAAGGGAGGGTGACATAAAAGAAAAACAAAAACTTTCTTTTTTTAAAATTTTGTAATTTATGGGAAAGGGGGTTTCTAAATTTTTACAAACAATGGACATTTTTTTTTTACTATTTAAATTTAAAGCATTTCTCCTGGTAGTAGGGTTTTAAGAAGGGAACCACCCAGGGGGGTACTGTTTCCCAAATGAGTGTGAAACAGAAACCTGTAATGTTTTCATGATGGTGGATTTGCTGGTATCTTTTTTTGTCTCTTTAAAAATAGGGATGCCAGGTTATCTTGCTACTTCTATTAAAACTTAGGGGCCACTCACATTTCATGTACAGTGGACCCCCGGGGTTTCGGTCCAAAATTTAAGATTATCAAGTGCCATTACCAAACGTTTACTCCCTTAACCCTTTCAGGTCAAGACCTCGATTCTTAACTCTCTCTCGGGTTGAAAATTTTGGAAAAAAATTATTTTTTTTTATGAAATGATAGAGCATTTTTTTTTCGATCATAACGCCACCAAAAGTATGAATTGGTAAAAACTAATTGAATTATGCTCTCGCAAATTAAGGTATCGAAGATATTTACGCATCAGCGATTTTGCCCACTTTGGGCTCTATTTCGGAATTCCAATGTCTCAGTCTACGAAAATCATAGCTTATTGTAGAATTCCATTTGTTCTATCAATTTAGTACAAGAAACTACCAATTTACCGATTTCAACTACCCAATAAAGCGGTCGAAATGGGCAATATTGCCAATTTCACAAATTTCAAAAGATGCCAATTTCAAAATAGGGTCCAGAAAAACAAGACAGACATTCCTGGCACTAAAATAACATTTTATATGTTCATTAGTCAGTCTCCAGGCTCCTATTGCATTACTTTTGCTCTCCATTTTGAATTTTTATTCTCACAAAAATTGAAGATTTTCTGTTATGTATACTACTGCATCATTGTAAAAATGGTATAAATAATATCAGCACTTGTGCAAGAATATTAGACTACCCAGTTGATGTGTATTGACACATGGTTTGATTTGTTTACTCTTGAACATAGGCAAAATCGAACATTTTCACTACTTTGCGCTCAGTTTCAAGGTACTTGTCATCGTGAAACCAGTCAAAATTATCTCTATTTCTGTAATATATCATCAATTCTATCAAATGAGACTAAGAAAACGAGAATACAAGCATAAATACCATACGAAAATAGACTGCAAAGTCGCTGTTTTAAACAAAAAGACGGTCATAGTTTTTTTCTCATTATGCACTGTGTGGTGCAAGATTTTTTTTATACTGCGCACACTGACCGCACAGACCCATTCTCTCACATCTAGGCCTACCAGCCTGTTTCTGCTTGATTTGAGGGCGCTAGAATTTAGGCGACTAGTACGTCAAACGCCCTGGTGCGTAAGCCGTACTAGTACGTCAAAACCCTGAATGGGTTAAGGAATAATGCCAAGTAGGTTAGTCCATTTCAGACCCCCAAAATACACTTACAAAAGCACTTACAATATTACACTTACATAACTGTTCGATTTCAGTGACCGAAACTCAGGGGTCCACTGTACATGCATATATATTTACACACCTAATGGGTTTTCTTCTGTTTTCTTAATAATTCTTGTTCATCTTTGTTTCCTCTTATCTCCATGAGGAAGTGGAAAAGAATTCTTCTTTCGTAAGCCATAAGTGTCATAAAAGGTGACTAAAATGCCAGGAGCAAGGGGCTAGAGACCCCTTTTTAGGTCAGTCTGTCTCGGTGGGATATGGCCAGTTTGTTGAGAAAAAAAATTATTATATTTATTTACACAGTTCTCTTTCATCATTTTGCCATAAGATTTTTTCACATATTACTGAATTTCATATTGTATCTGCTTGTAGATTCTTGAAATTATTTGTTATATATTATAAATAATAATAGCCTAATAAGACCTGCTTTAGGCCATGTGTCACGTTTGGTGAACCACTTGGGAGACATTGGCATGACAGACAGTCTGGCAGTCTCTGCAGATGGATGCCTTCTTGCTGCATCCTACCTTGTTGATTCTGGTTGCCCCTCCATCAATAGTAAGTAAATTTAAGTGTAATTGTGGTATAAGAAATCTGTAATAAGGAAAATTTAACCCTTTCACTGTTGTGACCCCAGCTCACAAACTTGCTCTCAGTGTCGAAGAATTTAATTTTTTTTTTCTTATGAAATGATAGAGAATCTTTTCCCAATGGTAATGTCACCAAAATTACAAAATTTGATGGAAAAATTACAGAATTATGCTCCTGCAAAGTTAGCGGTCTCAGCGTATATATGCATCAGCGATTTCGCCACTTTGAGCCCTATTTTCGGCCAATTCCATTGTTCCAGTCAACCAAACTAATAGCAATTTTGCTAGAACTCCATCTGTTATATCGATTGAGTACAAGAAACTGCCCATTTACTGATTTCAGCTACCCAATAAAGTGGTCAGAAATTGGCTATTTGGGTCCAGTATAAACAATGCAGACATTCCTGGCAATAAAATAATATTTTCTCTGTTCATTTGTCATGTCTCCAGGCCCCTCTTATATTACTGTTGCTTTCCATTTTGAATTTTTATTCACACAAAAATAGAAAATTTACTGTTATGTAGACTACTGCATTATTGTAATTGTATAAATAATGTCAAGCCATTCGTGACTGCGTATTAGATTTGCCAGTTGGACACGTATTGGACAGTGACCTTGTTTGTTTATCTTGAACATTGGCAAAAATCGGAAATTTCCGCTACTTTGATTTCAATTTCAAGGTACTTTTCATTGTGAAACCAATCCAAATCATCTCCATTTCTGTAATATATCTTCCATTCTATCAAATGAGACCAAGAAAACGAGACTGTGTATTAGACTGGCCAGTTGGACACGTATTGGACACTCTTGGAACATCGACAAAATTGAATTTCCGCTACTTTGAGCTCAATTTCAAGGTACTTTTCATCGTGAAACCAATCAAAATCATCTCTATTTATGTAATACAGTGGTACCCGACTTACGATATTAATCCGTCAGAGAGGGCATATTTTAAGGCGAAACAATCGTTAGACGAATCAATTTTCCCCATAAGAAATAATGGAAATAAATTTAATCCGTCCAAGACTTCCAAAAGTAGTTAAATAAAATATTTTTAGAACTTTTTGACATTAAATAATACAGAATTTAATGAATAATACCTAAATACACATGTAAATATTGTACAATAACATGTCACTTACATTTATTGAAGAGTTGTTGATGTGTGGAGGACGGGAGGAGGGAGAAGGTGGAGTAGTATGCTAGTGTTTGGAAGGGGAATCCTTCCATTAACACTGCAGGTACCAAGTTCTTTTCTGGGGTTACTGGCCTTTTTCTTTGAATGCTACACTCTCTGCATGCCTACTACACTCCTGCATGCCTACTACACTCCCTGCATCCTTGCTACACTCCCTGCATCCTTACTACACTCCCTGCATCTTTGCTACACTCCCTGCATCCTTGCTACACTCTCTGCATCCTTGCTACACTCCCTGCATGCCTACTACACTCCCTGCATCCTTGCTACACTCCCTGCATCCTTGCTACACTCCCTGCATGCCTACTACACTCCTGCATGCCTACTACACTCCCTGCATCCTTGCTACACTCCTGCATCCTTGCTACACTCCTGCATCCTTGCTACACTCCCTGCATCCCTGCTACACTCCCTGCATCCCTGCTACACTCCCTGCATCTTTGCTACACTCAATGCATGCCTGCTACACTCCCTGCATGCCTGCTACACTCCCTGCATGCCTGATACACTCCCTGCATCCTTGCTACACTCCCTGCATCCCTGCTACACTCCCTGCATCCCTGTTACACTCCCTGCATCTTTGCTACACTCCCTGCATGCCTGCTACACTCCCTGCATGCCTGCTACACTCCCTGCATGCCTGCTACACTCCCTGCATCCTTGCTACACTCCTTGCATCCCTGCTACACTCCCTGCATGCCTGCTACACTCCCTGCATGCCTGCTACACTCCCTGCATAAATGCTACACTCCCTGCATGAATGCTTCACTCCCTGCACATTCTTTACCACAGGCTTGGCACTAGGAGCTTTCTTGGGGCCCATGGTGGCTTATTTAGCAGTTGCAAGCACTAAAAACAGTGGAATACAGTGGACCCTCGGTTAACGAATACCCCGGAAATTGTGCAATTATGTAAGTATAATTTTGTAAGTTCTTGTGGAAGTGTATTTTTGGGGGTCTGAAATAGACTAACCTACGTGAAATTTTTCCTTAAGGGAGTAAATTCGTTCGGTAATGGCACTTGAGCAGACTTCAGGAGTGAAGTTTTTAAACTCGGGGTCCACTGTAATGACAATACAGTGGACCCCGAGTTTCGTAAAACTTCACTCCTGAAGTCTGCTCAAGTGCCATTACCGAACGAATTTACTCCTTAAGGAAAATTTCACGTAGGTTAGTCTATTTCAGACCCCAAAATACACTTCCACAAGAACTTACAAAATTATACTTACATAATTGCACGATTTCCGGTATCGTAACCGAGGGTCCACTGTATACTGGTATGAATGCGTGGGTGTGGGTGGGTGGTCACTCTCACTTGTAAACAATAGAACACTGACGCTCCCTGGAGTGCGCGCTCAGCTGGGCGCCAAGCGGACACGTCCGGTACGAATGTCGTTACACGAAGCAAATATCGTAAATCACAGTCAATTTTTTTACGTTATAAATATCGGTTATCGAAAATAACGTAAAATGATAGCATCGTAAGTCGGGTACCATTGTATATCTTCTATTCTATCAAATGAGACCAAGAAAACGAGAATACAACCATGAATGCCATACAAAAATACACCTCAAAGTCAGCGTTTTAAACCAAAAACACGGTCGGAGTTGTATTTATTATTATTATGCACTGCATGCTGCAGGATTTTTTTTAAAGTGTGCACACTGACCATGCAGACCCATTCTCTCACATGTAGGTCTACCAGCTTTCTCCGCTAGAATTTTGGCATAATACAACGGCACCAACACTGGCTTGCAAGCCGTAGTTCTATGGCACCAACAGTGAAAGGGTTAAATTCTGTAAAATTCTGTATAAAGTTCATCAAAGATCAAGCCTACCCTTTTTATTCTTATTTGAAAGAAAGTAAGAAAAAGCACTGTTTTCATATCCTTTTAGGAGAGGTTGTCTGCCTGACATTGCATATAAATTTAATTGCAACTTCCTTTACTTTAATCTTCCCTCTTTGGGAGCATGGCTTGTGTTGTCCGTTCTGTGCTCAGGTTCCATGAACTTGTCTAATAATAATAAACTGTCAGTAGACATTTTTCCTTTTGAGAGCATGGAATGGCATGTGATGTCATACAACTTGTTGTTTGACCTCTTATTACAACAGTAATACTCTAATACTATATTACTACTATACTAATACCATACTAATATGCTACTACTGCTACACTACTCCTAATACGACTCTACTACTACTTCTGTAACAGGGATGTCATTTATCATGCATTTCCTTGCTTTTCGTTAAAAAATAAAATAATTTTTTGAAAATAATTTGTATACAGTGGAGCCCCGGAGTTCGTAATTAATCCGTTCCAGAGGGCACTCCGAACACCGAATATTACGAACTCCGAATATATTTTCCCCATTAGAAATACAGTGGACCCCCGCTATTCCAATTTAATCCATTCCAGGAGCTAGTTCTCAATGCGAAATGTTCGAGGGCGATTTAATTTTCCCATAAGAAATAATGGAAATACAATTAATCTGTTCCTGCTGTCAGGAGGCATGACAAAATAGTACTTCACTGTGAAGCTATTATCAACTCGACAGCTTATTTATCTATCACAATTCATCTAATATGACATAATAAACAATATAAATAACATATAAACCTGATATACACTCTAGAATGAATAAATTATGTATGTCATTACGAATGTGGTGGCTGGGAAGGATGGTGGTGGCGAGCATTCTCGCTACAGCTGTGAAAACATCTTCCCATTCTTTCCTCCTTCAGACGTGTTAGTATAAGAGAAAACGGAGTTTGTAATGCTAAGTGCATTATTGTCAGCTTCACGGATTGAACAGAATTCGTACGTGTCAGGCTGGTAACAACAACAACTGGTTTGTTTACAAAACTCCCTCCCGAACCTTCATTTAATCTTTACTCACCACTGCCTCTACTACCACTGCCTCTCACCACTGCCTCTACCACCACTGCCTCTCACCACTGCCTCTACCACCACTGCCTCAACCACCACTGCCTCAACCACCACTGCCTCTCACCACTGCCTCTACCACCACTGCCTCTCACCACTGCCTCTACCACCACTGCCTCTCACCACTGCCTCAACCACCACTGCCTCTCACCACTGCCTCTACCACCACTGCCTCTCACCACTGCCTCTACCACCACTGCCTCTACCACCACTGCCTCTACCTCCACTGCCTCTACCTCCACTGCCTCTCACCACCACTGCCTCACCACCACTGCCTCTCACCACTGCCTCTCACCACCACTGCCTCTCACCACTGCCTCCACCTCCACTGCCTCTCACCACTGCCTCTCACCACCACTGCCTCTCACCACCACTGCCTCCACCTCCACTGCCTCTCACCACCACTGCCTTCACCACCACTGCCTCTCACCACTGCCTCCACCTCCACTGCCTCTCACCACTGCCTCTCACCACTGCCTCTCACCACTGCCTCTCACCACTGCCTCTACCACCACTGCCTCTCACCACTGCCTCTACCACCACTGCCTCTACCTCCACTGCCTCTCACCACCACCTCTCACCACTGCCTCCACCTCCACTGCCTCTCACCACTGCCTTACCACCACTGCCTCTCACCACTGCCAACCACCACTGCCTCTCACCACTGCCTCTACCACCACTGCCTTCACCACTGCCTCAACCACCACTGCCTCTACCTCCACTGCCTCTCACCACCACTGCCTCTCACCACCACTGCCTCTCACCACTGCCTTCACCACCACTGCCTCTCACCACTGCCTCTCACCACCACTGCCTCTCACCACTGCCTCCACCTCCACTGCCTCCACCTCACTGCCTCTCACCACCACTGCCTCTCACCACCAATGCCTCTCACCACTGCCTCCACCTCCACTGCCTCTCACCACCACTGCCTCTCACCACCACTGCCTCTCACCACTGCCTCCACCTCCACTGCCTCTCACCACTGCCTCTCACCACTGCCTCTACCACCACTGCCTCTCACCACTGCCTCTCACCACTCCCTCTCACCACTGCCTCTACCACCACTGCCTCTACCACCACTGCCTCTCACCACCACCTCTCACCACTGCCTCCACCTCCACTGCCTCTCACCACCACTGCCTCTCACCACCACTGCCTCTCACCACTGCCTCCACCTCCACTGCCTCTCACCACTGCCTCTCACCACTGCCTCTCACCACTGCCTCTACCACCACTGCCTCTCACCACTACCTCTACCACCACTGCCTCTACCACCACTGCCTCTCACCACTGCCTCTACCACCACTGCCTCTACATCTACTGCCTCTCACCACTGCCTCTCACCACCACCTCTCACCACTGCCTCCACCTCCACTGCCTCTCACCACTGCCTCTACCACCACTGCCTCTCACCACTGCCAACCACCACTGCCTCTCACCACTGCCAACCACCACTGCCTCTCACCACTGCCTCTCACCACTGCCTCTCACCACTGCCTCTCACCACTGCCTCTCACCACTGCCTCTACCACCACTGCTTCTACCACCACTGCCTCTCACCACTGCCTCTACCACCACTGTCTCAACCACCACTGCCTCTCACCACTACCTCTCACCACTGCCTCTCACCACTGCCTCACACTTAATGAACAAACTCGAAACAATTATAATTAAGTGTGAAATGTCTGGATGAGCGTGCAGGGTATTGTTCTCTGGAGTGTAAACAAGGAGGGACTGGCTCTCCAAGCGCCTGGGCGGACAGGTGATGGACACACTTGTTCGAATCATGATATTTTGTTCGCATGACGATATCGATTTTCTTGTTTTAATGACGATTTGTTCGACTCTCGAGCCGTTCGAATAGCGGGGGTCCACTGTAATGGAAATAAAATTAATCCGTTCCAGACACCCAAAAGTATTAAAATAAATTATTTTTGTACAACAAATATACATTAAATTACACAGAAAACAATGAGACATAAGAACTAAACAGTAATAACATGTCACTTACCTTTATTGAAGAGTTGTTGATGTGTGGGAGACAGGTTGTCCCTGAAGTGGGACACCACAGTCTCATTGTACATGTTGCCAGCATGGCCTGCAACATCTTTGTTAGGGTGATAATGCTCCATAAATCTTTGCAAGTTACTCCACTTGGCACACATCTCCTTAATCTTTGAAGAAGGCAACATCCTCCATATCTCTTCCTCCTCCTCTGAATCACTTTCCTGAGCTGTGGTCTGTTTCTGTTGCAGTTGAAGCTCTTGCAGATCTGCTGTGGTTAGCTCTTCATTGTGGTCCTCCACCAACTCTTCCACATCCTTGCAAGTAACCTCCAACCCCATGGACTTCCCCAGTGCCACAATTTTTTCCACAACAGGCTCAGGGCCCTGAGGCTCAGCCCCAAACCTTTCAAAATCCCTCTCTGGGACACAGTCTGGCCACAATTTTCTCCAAGCAGACTTCAAAGTCCTGGTGCTCACTTCCTCCCAAGCCTTCCCTATATGGTTTATGCAATTGAGGATATTGCAGTGATCTTTCCAGAACTCTCTTAGGGTCACAGCAGTGTCTGAGGTTGTCAAAGCACCTATGAAACATTGCTTTGGTGTAAAGTTTTTTGAAGTTACAAATGACCTGCTGGTCCATGGGCTGGAGGAAAGGAGTTGTATTAGGGGGCAACAACTTCACTTTGATGAACTTCAAATCCTCCACAATTTGCTCTTCCAAGTCTGGAGGATGACCAGGACCATTGTCCATTACCAGGAGGCACTTAAGTGGTAATTTATTTTCCAGGAGGTATTTCTTCACACTGGGGCCAAACACTTCATTGAACCAATCAAGGAAAATTTCCCTCGTAACCCATGCCTTATTGTTAGACTTCCACATCACACACAAATTAGCCTTGGCAACACTGTACTTCTTGAACACTCTGGGATTTTCAGAGTGATACACGAGTAAAGGCTTCACTTTGAAATCCCCACTAGCATTAGCACACAACATAAGAGTTAGCCTGTCTTTCATAGGCTTTTGTCCTGGCAGTCCCTTTTCCTCCTGTGTAATGTAGGTCCTGTTTGGCAGTTTCTTCCAAAACAGGCCTGTTTCGTCACAATTGAACACTTGTTGGGGTTTGAATTGTCAGCCTCTATGTACCCCTTGAATTCATGCACATATTTTTCAGCAGCAAGTTTGTCTGAACTGGCTGCCTCACCATGCCTTATCACACTGTGTATGCCAGTACGCTTCTTAAATCAGTCAAACCAGCCTTTGCTGGCTTTAAATTCGTTCACTTCAGCACTCGTTGCAGGCATTTTCTTGACGAGATCATGCAATTGCCTTGCAATTTGCGATCTCTGTTTTGTGACCATACTTTCTCCTTTCGCAACAACAGCGTCCTTGATTTCCTTTCCCTTGGCCACAATGGAAGCGATGGTTGTATAGGCTTTTCCATACTGCCTGGCCAGCTCAGCGACACGAACTCCACTCTCATATTTTGCAATGATCTCTTTTTTCAGTTCTACCATATTTCTAACATTCTTTACCACAGGCCTGGCACTAGAAGTTTTCTTGGGGCCCATGGTGGCTTATTTAGCAGTTGCAAGCACTATAAACAATGGAATAATGACAAAATGTATGGTATGAATGCATGGGTGGTGCTCACTCGCTGGTAAACAATGGCACACTGACTCTCAATGGAGTGTCGGGCCCGCTCGGGCCACACGTACGTGTCCAGGACGAATCACGAACTCCGAGCGGATCCATGAACACCGAACCAATATTTTTCCGAAAAAATATCACGAACTCCAAATTTTACGAACTCCGACGCCTACGAACTCCGGGGGTCCACTGTATAATAAAAGCTAGATTATGTTGGCTTAAAATCTATGAACCAAAAAAAAGGCATAGGTCTATAAGTGTCAGTTTTTTATTTCAACACTGTGTAGCCTAATTGCAAGCTAAGTACCGTCATTCTTTGATTAGCCCTTTGACTGTTTAAACATTGATCTCTGTTTTACTGCTAGCACTCCAAATATTTTGACTTTTTTTTTTTAAACATAGGGCAATTTTCTGTGTATAGTAAAACCCCCTCCCTCCCCCAAAAAAAAAATTAGAGTCAGAACTTTTTGAGATATAAAATGGTGAAGTTGGCACTAGATGCTCATGTGACGGCAATATAGAGTCCTGCCGGTTGCAGAAAAGTTGCCGATATACCTGTTCTTTTTTTTTTTTTATTTGCATAATTTTTATGTTCTGATAATTACAATTGACAGTAGTTCTTGTGATTTTATAGCCAATCTTTGTTCTGACACTAATATTAACCCTTAACGCTTTCACTGTTAGTCCTTTAATATTACGGCTTGCAAGCCAGTGTCGGTCCCGTAATAGTACATCAAAATTCTAGCTGCTTCCAGTCCTGTGAGAGAGAGCTGGTAGACCTACATATGAGAGAATGGGTCTGAGTGGTCAGTGTGGACAGTATAAAAAGAATCCTGCAGCACGCAGTGAATAATGAGAAAAAAAACTGCGACCGTGTTTTTCGTATAAAACAGCTACTTTGTAGTGTATTTTCATATGGTATTTATGGTTATATTCTCGTTTTCTTGGTGTAATATATCCTCCATTCTATATGGAGGATTGTTACAGAACTAGAGATGATTTTAAATGGTTTACGGACTAAAAGTACCTTGAAATTGAGCTCACAATAGCGGAAATGTTGGATTTTTGCTAGTGTTCAAGAGTAAAAAAATCATGTCATGCATCCAATACACGTCAGCTGGGGGGTCTAATATGCTTTTAGAAATGCGCTGATATTGTTTATACCATTTTTACAATAATACAGTAGTCTGCATAACAGTAAATCTTCTATTTTTTGTGTTAAGAAATTCAAAATGGAAAGCAAGCGTAATATAAGAGGGGCCTGGAGACATGACTAATGAACAGAGAAATTTTTGATTTTAGTGCTAGAAATGTTTGCATTGTTAATTCTCAACCCTATTTTGAAATTGGTCTTCTTGAATTGTGTATGATATTGGCCAAGTTACCAATTTATGATCAATGCTGTGGCCCTACTGGGCTGAGGTGGATGGTAGAGGTTCTGGTACTGAAGTCGATGGTTGTACTGAGTGTCTAACTTTACGTCATTCAGTAAGTCAGTCAATCCATTCAGTAAGTCAGTCAAGTCGTTCAGTAAGTCAGTCAAGTCATTCAGTAAGTCAGTCAAGTCATTCAGTAAGTCAGTCAAGCCATTCAGTAAGTCAGTCAAGTCATTCAGTAAGTCAGTCAAGCCATTCAGCAAGTCAGTCAAGTCATTCAGTAAGTCATTCACTTGCGGGAACACTTGTATGTCTACTGGGTGCCATGATTGCTTGGCAGATTTATCAAAATGCAATGAAAATGAGAAAATGTATGTACAGTAGACCGTCATTTAGCACACGATTATGTTGCACGTTACGGGTATTGCACGATTGAAGAATTGCGGCACATTATTATCTAACATGAAGTAAAAATGATAATACACGGTCGCGGGAGGGGAAAAATTTTTGAGCGCGCGGTCGCCCGCGGTGGGTTAAACCATTGAGTCAGTGGGGGATCCTACTGCTATCCCCCGCCAACCTCACCCACCCACGCATCCCTCCCACCGTTCAGTTTGGTTCATACGCGTGCAGGACGACAATAATCAGAAAGCTCGTTGTGCTTATTTACATACATTTTCTCATTTTCTTTGCATTTTCATAAATCTACCCAGTAAGCATACAAGTGTTCCAGCAAATGACAAGAAAAGGTTTAAGCGTTCAAGTCTAGGAATTGCAAAGTTTGAGTGGGTGACTAACTGACTTACTTACTAAATGACTGACTGACTGACTTACTGAATGACTTGACTGACTTACTGAATGACTTACTGACTGACTTGACTGACTTATTGACTTACTGAATGAATTGACTGACTTACTGAATGACTTGAATGACTTACTGAATGACTTGACTGACTTACTGAATGACTTAACTGACTTACTGAATGACTTAAAGTTAGACACTCAGTACAACCATCGACTTCAGTTCCAGAACCTCTACCATCCACCTCAGCCCAGTAGGGCCACAGCATAACTCTCCACTCTCTTCCCAATCATCCACAAACACCAGCACCCACAATTTAAGGTAAATACTATTATTTCTGTTACATTTGTAGTCTTAAGCAGTAAAAACAACATAATACATCACGATAATTATCTAACACAAATTTATCTAACACGACGTTTTCAGGAACGTAACTACTGTGCTAAATGACGGTCTACTGTAAATAAACACAGCGAGCTTCCTGATTATTGTCATCCTGCAATCGTATGAACCAAACTGAAGGCTGGGAGGGTGGTGTGAGTAAGTGAGGGTGGTGGGAAATAGCAGTAGGTCTCCCCCACTGACTCAATGGTGTAATCCACCGCGGGCGACCACGCGCTCAAAATTTTTTCCCCTCCCGCGAACCGTGTAAAGTTAATTTAACGTAGTGTTAGATAAAAATGTGCCACAATTCTTCAATCGTGCAATACCCAAATTGTGCCACATAAACTCATGCTAAATGACTGTCTACTGTATATAAATCTGAAGTGTAGGGAAGGAGGGGTAGGACTCATCATAAAAAAGGATGGAGGGAGGGGGTGAAAGAAGTTTTGTGTGAAAAGGGGCCTGGACATTCAGCAGGCATATGTGAGCATGTTAGGAGTGAATGGAGACGAATGGCTTTTGGGACTTGATGAGCTGTTGGAGTGTGAGCAGGGTAATATTTTGTGAAGGGATTCAGGGAAAATGGTTAGCTGGACTTGAATCCTGGAGGTGGGAAGTACAGTGCTTGCCCTTTAAACGAGGGGTTTGGGATATTGGCTGTTTGGAGTAACATCTGATCTGTCGTATGTGAGCGCCTCTGCAAAGATAGTGATTATGTATGACTGATGGTGAAAGTGTTTCTTTTTTGGGTCACCCTGCCTTAGTGAAAGACGGCCGATATGTTCAAAAAACATCAGCAACAACAATAATAATAATAATTATAATAATATTAATAATAATAATAATAATAATAATAATAATAATATTAATTATTCTTCCATCAGTTCGTGAAGCAACAAGTTTCAAGTACATATGTTCTTTAATTGACAACAACGAGGGTCGCTACCTGGCCATGAGTACATCTTCAGGAGTAATTGTGACTGGAGGACATTTATTGAAGGTGTGGGTGCTGCATGATTCAAGGTAAGAACCACAGTGTACTTAAGTAGCATTTGAATTTCCAAATTTATAATCTTTTCATAAGGCAACATTTTCTTTATTTTAATTTAATTAATGGTGGATCAAAGACCACTTTAAGATATCGTCTCTTACTGAAGACACTTTTGATGTGTATCTCAGTTAAGAAAAAGTTTTCCAAGGTAGAAATAGTATATATCTTAACCCTTTGGGGGTCCAAGGGGTCTCTCTGAAACTCGTTCTCAGGGTCCACGAATTTAAAAAAAAAAAAAAAAAAATTCTTATGGAATGATAGAGAATCTTTTTCCGATCATAATGCCACAAAAATGATGAAATTTGATCGAAAACTAACAGAATTATGCTTTCGCGAAGTTAGCGGTAGCCATGACACTTACGCATCCGCGATTTCGCCCACTT
Organism: Cherax destructor; assembly: GCA_009830355.1. Taxonomy (NCBI): domain Eukaryota; kingdom Metazoa; phylum Arthropoda; class Malacostraca; order Decapoda; family Parastacidae; genus Cherax; species Cherax destructor. The sequence goes on from WNWK01005892.1 coordinate 107,487, forward strand.
TGAGCCCTATTTTCGGCAAATTCCAATGTTTCAGTCTACTAAAATTATAGCTATTTCGCTAGAACTCCCTTTCTTCTATCGATTGAGTACAAGAAACCGCCTATTTACCAATTTCAACTACCCAAAATAGTGGTCAGAAAATGGCAATTTGGCCAATTTCACGCAAATTTCAAACGATGCCAATTTCAAAATAGGGTCAATAATAAACAAGGCAGACATTCCTGGCACTAAAATAACATCTTCTCTGTTCATTAGTCATGTCTCCAGGCACCTCTTACATTACTTTTGCTTTCCATTTTGAATTTTTATTCTCACAAAAAAATAGAGGATTTACTGTTATGTATACAACTGCATCACTGTAAAAATGGTATAAATAATATTAGAGCACTTGTGCATGAATATTAGACTCGCCAGTTGATGTGTATTGGACGCATGGTGTGATTTGTTTACTTTTGAACATCGTCAAAAATCGAACATTTTCGCTACTTTGAGCTCAATTTCAAGGTACTTGTTATTGTAAAACCAATCAAAATCATCTCTATTTCTGTAATATATCTTCCATTCTATCAAATGAGACCAAGAAAACGAGAATATAACAATAAATACCATACGAAAATAGACTGCAAAGTCGCTGTTTTAAACCAAAAACACGGTCAGAGGTTTTTTTTCCTCATTATGCACTGTGTGGTGCAGGAATTTTTTTATAATGTGCACACTGACCGCACAGACCCATTCTATCACATCTAGGCCTAACAGCCTGTTTCTGCTTGATTTACGGGCACTAGAATTTAGGCGTACTAGTACGTCAATAACCCCAGTGCGTAAGACGTACTTGTACGACCATAACCCCGAAAGGGTTAAACATGAGAAGCACAGTAGTCTCCTTTCTCTAAGATTTTTTTCTGTTGACTACATTCACAGTACATATCCTTATATTTTTTCCTTTGTTGCTTTCCCTCTCTTTTTTATGCATACTTTCTAAGACAGCCCTCATACTTTCAGTGTTCACATCATTTCATCTTCACATTTTTTATAAGTTAACAGGTTTTCTGGAATGGCTTAACAGTTAAGACCCAATAACAAAGTATTTGGAAACCTAAGATGATATAAAACTGTGATAAGCTAACCAAACTGTACGTAATAAAGCAATAAAGGCCATGCTCCACCCAACACCTCAACTCCACTGCCAGATAAGCTATACTACAAATTGAACCGACCTAGATTTATATTAATCTACCCTCACAGCTACAGTCAGCTGTCCCATGGGCAAAGGAGGAGATAGAAGGAGCACCAGATATAATCATAAGATGCAGATGAACCTAAGTGAGGAAAGCCTCTGCCATATTTCCTCATAGCTTCGAGTCTGGAGGCTGAAACCTTCATTGCTGCACCCCACCTTTCCCTTACCCCTCACCCATCAAAACCACAACCAAAAAATGACTGACCCAGATGATTCCTCTTTTAATTTTTTCCAAGGTTTTGACAGAGTTCTTCATGACAACCTAAACCTGGATAATTTCATCAGTGAACAAGCTCAGAAAATAATCTGTTAAACCAAAACTTGAAATCTTATAAGAAGCCTTCAGTGTACTGCAGGTATAAATTAGACACATATGCAACACTTGGGTATCTTTATTGAGGAAACATTTCGCCACACAGTGGTTTCATCAGTCCAATACAAAGTAGAAAGGTGTAAGGAGAGGAGGAGTTTGAGGTAATCAGTCCCTCGGCTTGGAGTCGATGTGTTCAGTCCATCAATCTTGTAGAAAGTACAGCACATGTCCGTAGAGGTGGCTTATATACTGTAGTCAGGTGAGGCGAAGCAGCAGGAGGCGGGGTCATAGTGGTACCATCCACTAGTCGATGTAGGTCTTCGTCCAAAGGTTGGACAAGTGTTGAAGAATTCGTTTGTATCAAGTTCCCAAGATGTTGCTGTGTCAGACAGGGTGTAGATGAATGGTTCAGAGAACCGACAAGTTATAAATTAGACACATATGCAACACTTGGGTATCTTTATTGAGGAAACGTTTTGCCACACAGTGGCTTCATCAGTCCAATACAAAGTAGAAAGGTGTAAGGAGAGGAGGAGTTTGAGGTAATCAGTCCCTCGGCCTGGAGTCGATGTGTTCAGTCCATCAATCTTGTAAAAAGTACAGCACATGTCCGTAGAGGTGGCTTATATACTGCAGTCAGGTGAGGCGAAGCAGCAGGAGGCGGGATCATAGTGGTACCATCCACTAGTCGAAGTAGGTCTTCGTCCAAAGGTTGGACAAAGTGTTGAAGAATTCGTTTGTATCAAGTTCCCAAGATGTTGCTGTGTCAGACAGGGTGTAGATGAATGGTTCAGAGAACCAACAAGTTATAAATTAGACACATATGCAACACTTGGGTATCTTTATTGAGGAAACGTTTCGCCACACAGTGGCTTCATCATGGACTGAACACATCGACTCCAGGCCGAGGGACTGATTACCTCAAACTCCTCCTCTCCTTACACCTTTCTACTTTGTATTTGACTGATGAAGCCACTATGTGGCAAAACATTTCCTCAATAAAGATACCCAACTGTTGCATATGTGTCTAATTTATAACTTGTCGGTTCTCTGAACCATTCATCTACGTACTGCAGGTATCCTAAGTCTTCTAAGGTAAACTAGAGAAAACCAGCATTAATGGACTACTAGTGCAGTATATCATCAAAATCCACAGTGAATAAGTTTAAAACATGGAAAACCAAATTAACTACATCAGTCAGAAAGTAGAAAAAATCCCTCTGACTAAAAAACTGTTTGATGCTTAGTTTTCTTGTCTGCTCAGTAAAGCAGTGGATGAGATTGACCAACATCAGCTAGCTGATGCTGTTGTTATAAACAGTCCAAAATTCCTAATAACTATTATTGAATATTCTTGCCTTGAAACTATTCTTAAAATGATTGAAGATGAGTTGAATATAAACAATGAGCTCAGTGTTAAAGTAGTCATGTTAGGAAAACTGAAAGTTAAACATCCGGTCTTAATCAAATTTTATAACTGCTCAATCCTCTTCAAGGGGGAGGCTCCTTGATGTGGTGAAGAGGCTATTGATTTGAGGAATTTGACCCTTCGGTCTTCCTCTGACCGAACCTAATTACCCCCAATCCTCCCCTTACCTGTCCCATCTCTCCTTTCCCATTCCTCCTCCTCTCCCCATTCCTCCCATTTCCCTTTCCTGTTTTCAGCCTTTGGAGTTTTTCCCTCAGGCATTCTAGTTCATAGGCAAGGGAAAGGGTACAGGAGTCCATCCCATTCCTTTGAGGTCCTTGGTGGTAGTGTAGTTTGCCATGGAATCTGGATCGTCTGGAGATCCCAATCCCTCTCTGGTTTACCAGGGGGGAAGCTTCAGGTGTCTTTCAGGTGACGGGTGTATCTCTGGAGGCTGCCTGTCAGAATCCAGGAGGTGGTGGCCGAAGGAGGTATGCTTTGTGGCGGGTTTCCGACCGCCCTCTCTTTTGTTCATCGAGGTGGCTCAGTAGATGTGAGGTTGCTATCTCGGATTGCTGGTTTACTGGCATAAAGGGTAGGGTATGGCATGGGTTCCATGCAGCATCTGCATTACTGGGTGCACTGAGGTCCTCTTGGATGCAGAGGGGGGGATTTATGGCCCTTTCCTCATAGGAACTACCCCTCTACGTTCCCCCCTCATTTTCTTTCCTTTTTTATTTTTTATTCTTAAAACAAAAAGAAAAGAGAGACCTAACCATGGAGTCCCAAATCCATGAAACTGCTTCTCCTGGGCCCCTTTCTGTAGCAACTCTCTCTTTTGACCCAGCATTGTTACCAGGCCATCCTTCGGGCTTTTCTAATGCCCCTATATCTTCTGCAGGTGTCATTTTGTTACATGCTTCTGATACCAAGGCTCAGCCTGACTTGACTCCTTTGACACATCCAACCTCCACTCGCCTTCGACTATGCTTCTGGCTTTTCCCCACATGGTGTGACGGTTTTCGGATTGCCTGCCCACCTCATAATGGACTACCTCTGGTCCTGCATCTAAACAACCACTTACTTTCTCTGTTGACACTGCATCAAATGCCTCTCACTCTACTCAGAAAAGACCAACGTGACAATTGCTCCCTTTACATACTATGCATCATAGTACACAATGGACTTAAGTTTTCACTCTACAGCCAACATCTTTCTCAGATCTTTCTGATCATAATGTCAGCAAGGTGCTCCTATGCCATATTGGTCGAAATATTCTGTTTCATGCTCTCAAGAGCGGTGCACACATCGTCACAGTACAAAATGCTAGCCAAGCTCACACTCTTTCTCTCCTTATCACCATATGCACTATTCCAGTAACAATTAAAAAACACCATTCTCTCAATTGTTGTAGTGGTACCATCATTCTACCTCATACCATTGTTCAGCGTGATTTCCAGACATGGTGATGACATTTTGGAACAGCTTGTGCTTGAAGATCTCCCAATTCTCAAAGTAGACACATATGTACTACCTGCCTCTAGATGGAGACGTTACCCCTGCAATGTAGCTCGCTTAACTTTTGACTGCCTTGAGCTTCTGTCCTCAGTTTATATCTTGGGACACCGTTTACAAGTTCGAAAGTTGATCCTTACACCACAACAGTGTAGAAATTGCTGGTGTTTTGGCCATCCAGTGAAATATTGCAGTCAATGGCAGAATGCACAGTCTGGGGTGCCTATGACCATACCAATACATGCAAATGAAGATGAAAATGTTTATTTCCTTGAAAAGCTTACAATGCATAATTTACATGTTATAAAATATTAATTACAAATAAGGCCACTAGCATGCCTAGGCATTTCGGGCAGACTAATCCTAACTCTTACTCTGTATTGACACAGGTTATGGAGCAGTACACTTTAATATAAATTATTGCATAATTGAAGTGATTAACATTAATTAGATTGATAATAGTGAGGTAGTACAAAACATATACAGTGGACCCCACCTAACGAGCAAAATTCATTCCAGAAGCCTGCTCAAGTGCCATACCGAACGAATTTACTTCCTTAAGAAATAATGTCACATAGGTTAGTCTATTTCAGACCCCCAAAAATACACTTCCACAAGCACTTACAATATTATACTTACATAATTGTACGTAGGTTGGTAGACAGCAACCACCCAGGGAGGTACTACCGTCCTGCCAGGTGACTGTGAAACAGAAACCTGAAACTGTTTTACATGATGGTAGGATTGCTGGTGTCTTTTTTCTGTCTCATAAACACGCTGGAAAACAGGTATATCTAGCTACTTCTACTTACACTTTAGGTCACACTACACTGGCATACACATGCATATATATACATACACACATCTAGGTTTTTCTTCTTTTTCTTAATAGCTCTTGTTCCTTTTATTTTCTCTATTGTCCATGGGGAAGTGGAAAAGAATCTTTCCTCCGTAAGCCATGCGTGTCGTATGAGGCGACTAAGATGCCGGGAGCAATGGGCTAGTAACCCCTTCTCCTGTACAAATCTACTAAAAACGAGAAGAAGAAAAACTTTATAAAATTGGGTTGTCTGAATGTGCGTGGATGTAGTGCGGATGATAAGAAAGAGATGATTGCCGATGTTATGAATGAAAAGAAGTTGGATGTCCTGGCCCTAAGCGAAACAAAGCTGAAGGGGGTAGGCGAGTTTCAGTGGGGAGAAATAAATGGGATTAAGTCAGGAGTATCTGAGAGAGTTAGAGCTAAGGAAGGGTGGCAATAATGTTGAAGGATCAGTTATGGAAGGAAAAGAGGGAATATAAATGTGTAAATTCAAGGATTATGTGGATTAAAATAAGGGTCGGATGCGAAAAGTGGGTCATAATAAGCGTGTATGCACCTGGAGAAGAGAGGAGTGTAGAGGAGAGAGACAGATTTTGGGAGATGTTAAGCGAATGTATAGGAACTTTTGAACCAAATGAGAGAGTAATTGTGGTAGGGGACCTAAATGCTAAAGTGGGAGAAACATGCAGAGAGGGTGTAGTAGGTAAGTTTGGGGTGCCAGGTGTAAATGATAA